>CAUYLG010064998.1:0-26397 GCA_963573385.1 Cacajao melanocephalus | reverse complement strand
AGAGAGGAGAGAGGAGAGAGGAGAGAGGAGAGAGGAGAGAGGAGAGAGGAGAGAGGAGAGAGGAGAGAGGAGAGAGGAGAGAGGAGAGAGGAGAGAGGAGAGAGGAGAGAGGAGAGAGGAGAGAGGAGAGAAGAGAAGGCAAGGCATGGTACTACCACTCTTGAGAAGAAAGAGAACATTGAATTTTTTTCTCTGACAGATTCCAAAAGATTTATAGCAAAATGTTACATAAAGAGCCTATTGGAGGCTTGCCATGACATCATGTCACTGCCACGTTTGCGAGGCAGGGGCTGGGTTCCTGAGGCGCTGACCTAAAGGGCCACCTGTCCTGGGAGGGCTGCACTCGGAGGAAAACAATCGCAGCCCTGTGGGCACTTGAAGGCCGCCTTAGGGAACAAAGCAGCGCTTTCTTCAGAGCCCGGGCACTCCTCAGCACACAGGGGGTCTTACGGGGGTGCCAATGAGGACCGGCTCCGCTGATGCCACCAAAGGAGGGCACTTGGCTAGAGCAGAGCTGGTGGGCCTGCCAGGGTCTCGTCCGTCCACACTCGGGCCAGGGCCAGGACCTTTCTGAGAACTGCAGAACCAACAGCATGGAAGCCCACTGCATCAGCAAACTGAAGCAAGTCCATTTCAGAACAACACTAAATGCAGCGGTCTCACGTGCAGCTGTCTCCTCCACCTCCGGGCAGACAGAAAATCACATGCTTTCACAATACCAGCAGAGCATACGTTTTTGGTAGTAATCATCCTTGATGGTGTGCTGGTATGATCGCACGGGCCCTCTCTGAACCTGCAACACCTTGAACTGCCATGTCAGGTGGTTCCACGCTTGACGGTCAGTTAGTCTTTACTGCTGGCACTAGGGTGGCCACTGGCCCTGTGTGGCTATTTCAATTTAAATGAACTAGAATCAGACTTAAAACGCAGCTTCTTGATGGCGCTGGCCACATTTCAATCACTCAACAACCACATGGGGCCAGCCGCGACCGCATTGGGCAGTGCAGACACAGGTTTTTACCGTCGAGAAAGTTCTATCAGGCAGTGAGGTGGCGGAAGCACCAACTCCAGGTTCAAACTCAGCTCCACCACTTACTGCAGCTCCTTGGGCAGGTTCTTCACGTCTCTGAGCCTCAGTTTCCTCATCTGTGAAATGGGGATAGCCGTGCCTACCCCTCCCCATGGGGCAGTTGTCAGGATTAAGTAATTTTGTAAAGCACTTAGAACACGACCTGCGCAGAGACAGCGCTGTATAGACACCATCACCACCAGTAAAGCACCATGCCTGCTGCTCCATGCCTGTCACAGAACCCGAATGGCAGCGACTGTCTTAACAGAGAGTCGCTGAAACTGGGAGACTGTTCTGAAAATCTCCTGATAACAGCATTGCCAAGCCTGTGCTATTCATGCAATGCCTATTTCCTGGACGGCTTCTCTCGGCTTGATACCCCGCTGGTGCCACGGTGACAAAGCACACCAAAGGCAGCAAGAGGCGGCGTTTCCTGGCTGGTACTGCGAACCCCAGGCTTCCGAGATGGGCACTGGGGCTGAGGCGCTTTGTCTCCCATGGGCAGGCACTACAGAGACAGTCCAGAGACCTTCAGGGAGGAACGGGGCGGGGGACAGACACTGGGAAGGAGGTGGGCCCAGCTGATGACACCCCGTGGTCACAGTGGGGACGGGTGTGTCAGACGCCAATGAGAGAGAGGGCACTGTGACCACAGGGCCTTCCCATCTCAGGGCACCTCCCAAGCGTGTACTTCATTCCCTAAGTTTAAAAACGCAGATTCTTCCTGGTGGCAAAGGTCACGTATGCTCTCTTCAAAGCCCTAGAAGGTCTTTGTTGCTCTATCTCCTCATCTCAGGCACGGGAGACTGGAAGGGTCCTGTCCCCTGGTCCTTGTCCTGTCCTCCAAGCAACCAGTGAGTTTGGGTCAGTGGGGAGGAGTCCACGGGCCGCAGGGGATCTGATGCTGTCCATAGAAACACAGAGAACAGAGACACTAGGCAGGCCCAGGCTGGAGTCTGCAGAACAGCAGGAATTCACCTGCCTTCCTTTCAAGGTCAGAGTCAAATTAGAAAATACACAGACACACATATGGGAATTAGACATAGATACACATACGTACATACATCCACATACACATACACGCACACACAAATGCCACATATTTCACAACAAAGAACATGATGGTTTCAAAGTTAGACTTGTCCCTTCCTTCCATCCTATGGTGGGTGGTTCTGAGAGGGGAGCAGCTGGGAAGGGCGGCTGCAATGGACCACTTTTTACATACGTCAATTTTAAGCTTTAGATAATTTCACTGAAAGGGCACAGTTCGTGACAGAAGACAAAACTGTTAATTTCATGCCAATGCTTGCTCATAGGGTAGATAAGTCACAGTTTAACAATGATGGATACCAAAGCTTGGCGACTCATTATAAAAACTTTCCATGACACCCTGCAAATGACAAATAAACCCACAGGTGTGTGTGTGTGTGTGTGTGTGTGTGTGTGTGTGTGTGTGTGTGTGAGAGAGAGAGAGAGAGAGACAGACAGACAGAAACTGACCAACCACCAGGTCACACCCACACACCCACACCAGGTCACATACCTGGTCACACTGGGTGACCAGGTGTGTGTCCCATCAGCCCACCAGGATGGATGGATGGACATACACGTGCGCACTCACACACACACACGAAGTAAAAGAGGGGATGATGGTGGCCTCTGCCCTGCAAAGGAGATGCCCCCCTGGCTGGGTGGCTGTCACGGCTGTCTCAGGTTCACTCAGGGCTCTAGTTCCCAGCTATCAACTACACCTGGCCCTTCCCAGGAACACATCCAGAGTCACACTCCCACTCTGGGCCCCAGGAGATGACCAGTTGCCTGGGAATGCAGGCTCAGCTCAGGTGTGCACAGTCACATCTGCCTCTTGTAGAGCCCCTCCCTTCCCACAGGTGACAAATGACAGCTGCCAGGGCCAGAGGGAACCACTCACCACTTTGAGCTCTGGGACAGATCGACTCAGCGTCCATTCTTGGCTGTTCACAAAGGCATCTGAAAAAGAAGAGGACACACAGTCAGATACCACGACTCGCTTAAGGGCCGAGTCAAAATCCCTCCAATGGGCCATTTTCACATCCAAAGGTCCTGAAGATGGTGTGGACCAGTCTCCCTGTGTCACTCCCACCCTAGAAAGATCGCAGTTTGTCCCACCCTAGAAAGATCGCAGTTTGTCCCACTTCGAGACACTCGGCTGGAGGCCAGTTGGGTGTTCCAGCTCCAAGCCTGTGGTTGGTAACACACGCTCTGTCCAGTGACTTCGAAAGTTACTGAAACTCTAACTTTCCGTTTTCCCCCTGCTCAAGCCACAGGCCTTCCTACGGTGGAGCGTGTATCTTCAGATCCTCCTATGTCTGTTCGCACGCGTGGAGATACATGAGGACACGTCTAGCTTTCCGGGAAGTGATTCTGTTAAAGGCAGTCGGTCAACTTTTGGTCGTCTACTGAATAGTCACTTTCCCGAAATCCCACACACACAGAAAAAACCATAATGACTGAATTTTGAAGATCTAAACGGTCACAACCTAAGTTAACACTTTAGTGTTTATAAGTAACAGGTTAGAGCTCAGAGGAAAGATCTGGTGCTAGAGTTTTGATCCTCACAAAGACATTAAACACTGACCCAAACAGGATGGTTTAGACTATGTCGGAAAGACGGGGGGCTCCCACGCTCCATGGGGCTGTGTATAGAGCCCAGCCCTGTGCAGGGTCGCTTGCCCCCACCTCCCCTGCCTGGCCATACGTGGTACACCCACCCGATACAGACAACCCAAACAACCTGTCTTTACCTGCAAGCCAATTTTCCACTGCCCCACACAGGCCATTTCTTATCATAATTGAGACCCCATGATAGTAGTCATGATCTGTCCTGATGGCCACTCAGCAGCTCGGTCAACACAAATGGAGTAGGCTGGACCAGAGGGAGACAGTGCATCCCACTGATAGAGAAACAGCTCTTTCCAGGAAGGATTCACTTCCAATTTATTTTCCTCCAATGTTGAAACTTACTGTGTGTAAGAGGTGACATGATTCATAAGATGCTAAAAAGTCAAGAAAAACCACCCCTTTCAAAGAGCTATGTGCTGTGAGGACCACATGGATGCGGGGCTGAAGACAAGGGCCTGACCCTGTGGATGCTCCACCACGGGTGACAAAGGAGGGCAAGACTAGCATCTGAAGGAGGCAGGCATGCCCTGGGGAGCACAACCACCAGGTCACATGCTGGAGAAGCATGTCCTACTGGGTCACATGCTGGGGAGCACATCCCACCAGGTCACACGCTGAGGGAGCACATCCCACCAGGTCACAACGCTGGGGAGCACAATCCACCAGGTCACACACTGGGGAGCGCATCCCACCGGGTCACACGATGGGGAGCACAACCCACCGGGTCACACACTGGGGGGCGTGTCCCACTGGGTCACATGCTGGGGAGCATGTCCCACCAGGTTACACATTGGAGAACACGCCCCACTGGGTCACACACTGGGGAGCGCATCCCACCGGGTCACACGCTAGAGGAGCATGTGACCCACTAGGTCACACGCTATGGAGCACAACCCACCAGGTCATAGATGGGAGGCACGTCCCACCAGGTCACCCGATGGGGAGCACATCCCACCAGGTCATACACTACTGAGCACAACCTACCAGGTCACAGGCTGGGGAGTATGTCCCACCAGGTCACACGCAGGGGGGCACGCCCCACTGGGACACGATGGGGAGTACAACCCACCAGGTCACATGATGCAGGGCACAACCCACCAGGTCACACAATGGGGTGGGGGGCGCACACTGTGCAGCAAACCAGATGCCACAGGCCCTGCAATGACAGCGTCAAGGGTCTCCAGATGCCGAGTGACACGTCCCATCAGAAGAACACTCCCTGCTTCAGGAAAGGATGGTCAGGTAGATCAGGAGGAGATCTGAGTGATCTCTAGAAGGCAGGTCAAAGCCTGAATAGATTGGTGTGGAACAGCAGAGACTTTCAGGGCACGAAAATGCCTGTCCAGCTGGCAGAGCAGGCAGGCAGAGCCCATCTGCAGGAGCTCAGAAGGAAAGCTCAAGAGCCCTGAGAAAGAAGATGCCTCGGAGGCAGACTCCTCTCTGCACCGCCTCAAAGACTTCCAGTCACTGTCCCTCTACTCTCCTCCCACTGAAATAGGTGCATTGGGGGCTAAACATCAGGGGTGCAAGTTGTGATTGTACATAATTGTACACCCAAACACCCATTCTTTGGCCAGCCAAACATCACCCCAACATGCTGCAGACAAACATTACCCGCGAAGAGCTGATGTGAAGAATGCGCTAGCATGGGCCGACACCCAGTAGCTGCTCAGTCAATGGCAACTAATTGTGCCTTCATACCATTAGTGAATAGCATTACCAGTTAAGTTCCAAACACTTATTTCTGTTATCAATGACTCTTGCAGAAAAATGGGAATGTGGCCTCATAGGATCTGCAGGGTGACCCCAGTGGTCCACAGAAAACTGAAAGGTCAATGATGACGACTCCAAAATGCATGCAACTAATAGTGTCTGGCTCCTCAGAACGTCACCCTGTGGCTGCACTGTAACAAAGCACACCCTGGGTAAGTAAGTGTGGCCATATCCACGTAATGGAACACTTAAGCCAATAACTGAGTCTCAACATTCTGCAGTGGAGACCCCCAAGGTCCCCAGGCTATTACCAAGTGATGACAGCCAGGTGTGATACAGAGACGGATAGGATCCTCACAGATGCATTTCTAAAAAGTGTATGGGGGGGTCGGGGGTGCAAAATATGCATATGCTTGTCAAGTTAAAATTTAAAACGTTAACAGGTGCTGATTTAGGGTTAGGAACTAGATGGCTGAAGTCAAGGGTGATGAGATGATCTTCTTTTCATTGTTCTGGCACCTTTTAAATTTTATTCCATTTGGCACGTAAGACATTAAATCGTAAAGTTTTAAAATGATCTGTAATAGTAAAACAAAGAGGGCGAAGTGTGAATTAAAAGGAGCTCTATTCATCAAGGCACTGCTGATTTTTCAATACATACCACCACAAGATTAAGTTTCTAACAATAAATATAAAATATTCATTATAAATTAAGCAGTGCTCCATTAAACAAGGATGCATAATTATATAAACATTGGAACAATGTGAGGCATCTTTTTACTTGCAAACACATCCTCATTTGAATGGAGTCTGTTTGTGGCAACAAGAGTAATCAAACAGATGCTTGACTCAATTGCCAAAAATCTTCATCTTCCATTAAAAAACATTTGTTTAAAAAATTTTCATCACCTCCCTCACTGCCCAGTCAAAATGAAATGTTGCCTCATATAAAGCTAAATGAAAATTAACAAAAGATTCTGTGAAAGCCATACGTACAAAATAGTCCTTCCTCCCACTCCACTAGGGGGACCTGTCTGTGGGCTGGACACTGTGCTGGCATGGAATTGTTCATCAGGCAGCAGGTGGGGTTGAGGAGGGGCAGCGCAGGGTCCAGGACAGCTGTTCAGCCTCCTTCCGAGGTCGGAGGTAAAGGAACACTGGGAGGATAAACATGCTTCAGGGAAACACACCCGGCCATGTGCACACATGCACACTGTGTGTGTGGATGCACATCTGGACATGTAAACAAACACCTGTGTTCCTGGACCAGCCAGAATCCAGTGACACAGAGGATGTAGCTGGTTCTCAGAAGTGTGTTGGCCTGGCACAGTGGCTCATGCCTGTAATCCCAGCACTTTGGGAGGCAGAGGTGGGCGAATCAACTGAGGTCAGGCGTTCGAGACCAGCCTGGCCAACATGGTGAAATCTTGTCTCTACTAAAAATCCAAAAATCAGCCAGGCATGGTGGCACCTGATTGTAATCCCAGCTGTAATCCCAGCATCTGATTGTAATCCCAGGGAGGCTGAGGCAGGAGAATTGCTCAAACCTGGGAGGCAGAGGTTGCAGCAAGCCAAGATCCTATCATTGCACTTCAGCCTGGGCAACAGAGTGAGCCTGTCTCAAAAAGAAAAAAAAAAAAAAAAGTCTCCTTAGTGTTTTATGATTGTGGTCGGTGACAGTAATGTCCTTCCCAAGAGCTCACCAGGTGCTGGGCTCATTAACCACTGCAGCCCTTCGGGACAGGTTCTCCCTGCTGCTGCCCCTGGACAGAGTGGGACACTTGGGGAAGTCTCTCTGGCAGTGCCAGATTCTAAATCCCTCCCTCATTACCTGCTCTCCCTCAGAGGCTGCTTGCCCCAGACTCACCTGGGACGCTTAGCAAAGCCAGCAACAGGTGAGCATCAGCCGGGACTCTGGAAATCAGAGCCTTCAAATCCGCATTTCTTTCTTTTTTTTTTTTTTTCAGAAGGAGTCTCGCTCTGTCACCAGGCTGGAATGCAGTGGCACGATCTCAGCTCACTGCAACCTCCACCTCCCAAGTTCAAGCGATTCTCCCGCCTCAGCCTCCCGAGTGGCTGGGACTATAGGCTCGCACCAACACGCCCGGCTAATTTTTGAATTTTTAGTAGAGACGGGGTTTCAACATGTTGGCCAGGATGGTCTCAATCTGCTGACCTCGTGATCCGCCCATCTCAGCCTCCCAAAGTGCTGGGATTACAAGCATGAGCCACCGCACCTGGCCTCAAATCAGCAGCGCTTTGCCCACACTTTATTACTTTCCATCTTCAATTTTTGAAAATTTACTAAGCAGATGTTACAAGTGCAAAACTCCAAGAGCGGGAATTTCTGAGAAATGTGAAGACAGAGCACAGGTTGTAATGGGCAAAAAGTGTTGTCATTACTGAGGCTACAGGCTCCCACCCCATAACGCAGCCCTCAGAGGTGAGCCCTGCTTCTCCCACCTAGCCCTGCCCATCCTAGTGTCCATGGGAGAACAAGAAGAAGCAGAGGGAAGTCGGTGTGAGGGGTCAGGGAGCCAGGAGTCATGGGTTTGACAGTGACCTCAGGTAACTTTCTGGTGTCTCAATTTCCTCGCCATAAAATAGCATTATTTCTGGCCGGGCGCTGTGGTTCATGCCTGTAATCCCAGCACTTTGAGAGACCGAAGCGGGTGGATCACCTGAGGTCAGGAGTTCAAGACTAGTCTGCAGGCAGATCGCCTAAAGTCCGGAGCTCGAGACTAGTCTAGCCAACATGGCAAAACTCCGTCTCTACTAAAAACACAAAAATTAGCCAGGCTGGTGGTGGGTACTTGTAACCTCAGCTATCTGGAGGCTGAGGCAGGACTGAACCCAAGAGGTGGAGGTTGTGGAGAGCCAAGATCGCACCACTGCACCCCACTCCTGGGGGAAAGGGTGAGACTGTGTCTCCCCCCACAAAAAAGAAAAAAATAAAAGCAATTATCTCCTAAGGGTTCTGTAAGGTTCCAAGGAGATGAGGTAGCTGGATGCCCAGGAACAGACCCAACTACCCACAGGGGAAGCCCTGCTATTAACTTTGGAGGTGAGATGAAAGAGCAGGGCTTGGCTGAGCACACTGGCTCACACCTGCAATCCCAGCACTTTAAGAGGCCGAGGCAGGCAGATCATGAGGTCAGGAGATCAAGACCATCCTGGCTAATATGGTGAAACCCTGTCTCAACTAAAAAAAATACAAAAAAATAAAACTAAATACAAATAAAAAGAGCAGGGCTTGATGCCCCTTTGCCCAGGTGCCACAGCCGGAGGGAGGTGCTCCTGCTGGGAGAGGGGCACACACACGTTACCCGAACTCCCTGCTGCGCTGGAGGCACAGGTGAGCCTGGAGCAGCACATGGCCTGCCAAGTCCTGATGAAGCAACCACACCACAGTGGTCGAAAACTGTGGCTCGGGCCAGGCGCGGTGGTTCACACCTATAATCCCAGCACTTGGGGAGGCTGAGGCAGGCAGATCACTTGAGGCCAGGAGTTCAAGACCAGCCTGGCCAACATGGTGAAACCCCGTTTCTATTAAAAATATAAAAACTAGCCAAGCAAGGTGGTGTGAGCCTGTAATCCCAGCTATTCAGGTGGCTGAGGCAGGAGAATTGCTTGAACCCGGGAGGTGGAGGTGGCAGTGAGCTGATATCGTGCCAGCCTGAGCGACAGAGCAAGAACCTGTCTCAAAAAAATAGAAACCACCAAGAAAACCGTGGCTCACAGTGACCATTAACTCTACGTGGAGTAAAAAAATACTAAAAGGCATTACTGGAGTTAGTTTTCATCCCAGGTCAATTGATATTACATAAACCACATGAAATTAGCGTTCTGAAGGTCAAATATGGTTGAACAATGGCAATTTCATAGGGGGGTTCAATCTACAGCACGTAAACATGCATGAAAAAAGTCACCATCCAGGTGATCTGACTTCCAACATATACCAGAAATTCCAGAGTTGGAAATAATCCTGGGAATGCCTCCAGTTGGCCTATCTTAGCATTCTTCCTCGGCAAACAACAGCATCAACGGAACAGGGCCAGGGGACTACGGTAAAGGAGGAGAACTTTCAGACGAGAGTGGACCTGAGATGCGGGAAGCCCACCTTCCCACCTTCCCAGGCTGCAGGAGCCCAGCGGGAAGGACAGCTCCTGTCCAGTCTGGCTCCCCTGTGTCCTTCCTCTGGATTCCAGAGCCTTCTGCTAAAGGCTCCCCGACATTCATCATTAGACAAAGGACCCGGAACCTCATCTTCACTAAGACTGCCATCAGGCCGGCTACAGTGGCTCACACATGTAATCCCAGCAGTTTGGGAGGCCAAGGCTGGCGGATCACCTGAGGTCAGGAGTTCGAGACCAGCCTGACCAACGTGAAGAAACCCCATCTCTACTAAAAACACAAAATTAGCCAGGTGTGGCGGTGCATGCATGTAGTGCCAACTACTTGGGAGGCTGAGACGGTGAGAATCGCTTAAACCCAGGAGGTGGAGTTTGCAGTGAGCCGAGATTGTGCCACTGCATTCCAGCCTGGGTGACAGAGTGAGACTCCATCTCCAAAAACAAAAAAGACAGCCATTGTCTGGCAGGTGGGCTCATTCCCCAGCAGAGCTACCGACTCGAATTTTCTCCTTCCAATTATCAACTAGAAGCACAACGTGCAGCCAGTATTAGAATGACATGAGGGTCTCCTGCGTCCCGTTCACCCCCAGACCAGCCTCCCGTTGTTTGGCTCCAGGAACCACAAATACACATTCCAGACAAAACTTGTGAAATTATACACAAGGGTAAAAAAAAACCAGGAACCTGAAATTGCAGGTGAGATTTTAAAAACAACCTATTATCTCAGAGACTGGGACGATTCTTTGAAAACCTTAAATTGCACAAGGATTTTTTTAAACTATTCTTTTTAGCAACAGAAAAGGGAAGGAACATTTATTTTTAGTTTAAAGCAGCTGTCAAATCCCCAAATATAAAACAAAACAATGGAAGAAAGCACATCCAGAGAGAGGAGAGGAGCGTCGGAGGCGGCTGTGGGTGCCACGGCCATGTCAGTCCTAGTGTCATTCCCTTGCCGAGGAAGTCGAGTCCTTAATAGAATAAAGAATCCAGAAGAGAGCCCGCTGCAAACCTGATCAGACATAATCCGCTGATGACTTTCAAATAGAGGACTTAGCAGAAGTTCCCCAGCAAGTTCCAACGGTATGATGTAATTTCTTATTTGAAAATCCTTGAATCCCTACAATAAATGAAATAAAACATAAACCCTGGGGATACCAGATTGGTTTCAGGCTTCCCTGGAAGTTCAGGCTCAAAGATGCTTTTCAGCAGCCTCAGAGATACACAAACAAGACAGTTTCCTACCCTGACATGTCCCAAAAGCATCCCATGCCCTCGCCATTTGCCAGCCCCTCCCAGGGCAGGGTGACCAACACCCAGCCACCAAGATGCCACCATGCCCACCCCCTGCAGGCATATCCACATCGTCGCCTGCAATTCCAAGGCCCGTTCCCCTGAGCACTGGGGTGACTCAGAATCTGCCACAACAAGGGTTAGGGTTATGGTATTTAACTGGGTCCTCTCTCTTCTCCTCTAAGGAAATCCCAAGGCAAAAGTTTGCCAGCCCAAATGGGCTCCAAAAGATTTGCAGGTTTTTCACTTCTTAGAGGATGGGATTCATTTTCACTATAGATGTATATATATATATATTTTCACTACACATATATATTTTTTGTTTATTTTTTTGAGACAGATTCTCACTCTCTCGCCCAGGCTGGAGTACAGTGGCACAATCTTGGCCTCTGCCTCCTGAGTTCATGGGATTCTCCTGCCTCAGCTTCTCCAGTAGCTGGGACTATAGGCATGCACTACCACTTGGCTAATTTTTGTATTTTCAGTAGAGACAGGGTTTCACCATGTTGCCCAGGCTGGTCTGGAGCTCCTGACTTCAAATGATCTGCCTGCCTCGACCTCCCAAAGTGCTGGGATTACAGGCGTGAGCCACCGTGCCCGGCTTTACTTTCACTATGGTTTCCTCAAAAGCATTCCTGAGTGCCTCATAATACCGCTGCTTCAGAATCACGGAGTTCCCTGAGAACACCCTTGTGGGTCTGTAAAGCACTGCTTAAAGAATTCATGTCTCAGAGAAGCAAAGCAGAGGGCATGAGGATTTGAAAGTGAAATGGCAAGGAAGAAAATTCCCCTTTCTTTCTTAAATGTGAAAACAGAGGGCCAGGAACAGCCTCGAGGGGCGGAGCACAGCCTACTAGGCTCTCCCGTGCTGCTGGTATTTTTATCTTCTGCATTTCCTTCCGAAGAACTGTGTTTCATTAGCTGAGGCTGCTTCGGAATATTTAACACGTAAATAATAACCTGACAGCACCAAAACCTGTGCCCCAGTGCCGCCCAGTTTCCATCTCAGTGTGATAAACCAAGGTGACAATGGGTTTTGTTGCAAGCATCTTCCTAGGGCACATTTTGGGTCCACGTGCAGTACGGCCTTCTGGCCCCAGCTTGTTAACCCTAGAGGCTGAGGACAAGCTTGTTCACAGATGCAGCTCAAGCTCCAGAAACAGGCTGTTTCCCCAACACTGAAGTCCCCAAAAGAACCAGTCTCAGGTAGCCTCCAAAACAGATTTTGTGGCCTCCTTGGTACCTCTGGCAAAGCCCCACACCTCATGGCTTGTTTCCCAGGGATCTCACTTCCTTCTTTAATTCCTGAACCTTGCCGGCTTGGTGGGGAGTGCAGACACCCCCACCGCGAAAGCTGGTTCTCACAGAGCCCTGACTGCTGACGCGGTCGGTGGAGAAGGAATGGCGTGCCCACGCTGTGCATGAAGCGCTGCAGCTCTCAAAACCAAAAGCGCTTCCAGGTTTGCATCTCCAAGTGATGATAACCACTTTGGGCATGGAATGCAATTTGGACGTGGTCCTTCACTTTTTGGAGAGAATTTCATGGCCCTAAGAAGTAAATTTCGGCTACAAAATGCTCCATGGGCGTTACAAAGGAGGAGGGAGTATCCAGGATCCCATTTGACCTGTGAGAATTCAGAGGAGTCCCAGAACTCCAGGAGAAAAAAAGTACAATTCAACTTCCACTATATAGTGAGTTCCGATGTCACGAAAAGTCGGCAAACACATCAGGCTCTCTATACCAAGATAGCCCAACCAAAGACACTGTCTACATCTACAGGCCCTGGGCCCCCATCACCTTTACCCAGCTCATCCGTTGTTCCCACACCTGACTCCTCCCACCGAAGTAACGGAAAACCAGAAGCGGAAGGGAGGACATGGGGCCGAGTGGGGATGTTCTGCCCAACCTGTTCTTTCCTTTCTGTTCGTCCTGTGCAAGCCTGGGGTGGGGGCGTGTCTGATGCCCATGGCAGTCCAGGCCACCGCCATCTCCTGCCTGCAGCACTGCCAGCCACAGGGACGGGCCTCCCCGGTGCTCCTTTCCTCTCTAATCTCCAGACACCTGCCTTCAGGAGCTTGCTAAAAACCCAGCCCGGGGTTTTCACATGCTAAGTAGATGTTCAATTTATTCCTGAGCCTCTGAGTAACTGAGCTTCTATCTAAAGTGGGAAGAACAATAAAAATTTCAAAATTGTGATAGGTGTGATGAACAATTATGCCACCACCAAGCTGCTAGAATAGTGAGAGTCTGAGAAATGACTGCAGGAACACACTGAGCACCACCGCCAGAAGGCCAGCTGTCACACTGGGGAAGACGGCCTCCCGCCAAGGGTTCCTGGCACCCCTAAGAAGTGGGAGAACACTGTCGCCTTAGACCAAAGCCAGAATCCGGCATTTCACGTAAGACACAGAATTGTAAACAGATCTCAAGAACGCTTTAAAACATTTTAACACCTAAAATGAAACCGTGGAGTCCACGAAAGTAAAAATGTTGAAGCACGGATATTTTATGAAAAGGTATGAGTCAGAAATGGCAAGAGAAAACAAATCCCTAGGTTAAATTCACAGCCACTTTTGTTTCTGAGACCTAAGAGTAGACAGCTATTTGTCTTACTGCAGTTTGGGTAGAGATATCTATTAAAATATGGGTCCCCAACCCTGGGGACATGGACTGGTACCCATCCGTGCCCTGTTAGAAACAGGGTCACACAGCTGGAGATGAGTGGCAGGTGATTGAGCAAAGGGAGGCTTCATTTGTGTTTACAGCTGCTCTCCATGGCTTGCATTACCTCCTGAGCTCCGCTCACATCCCTGGCCGCATTAGAGTCTTGTAGTGGTGTGAACGCCATTGTGAACTGCACATGTGAGGGATCTAGGATGTGTGCTCTTTCTGAGAATCTAATGTCTGATGATCTGAGGGGGGACAGTTTCATTCAAACCCTCCCCCAACCCCTGGGTCGCTGGAAAAACTGTCTTCCACAAAACCAGTCACTGATGCCAAACAGGTTGGAGACCACTGTATTAAAAGGTAATTTCGACTCTGCAGCTTAGATGCTGGTGGTATACAAGAGACACCGTGTTTGCTGAAGTTAAGATGAAGTTGATAGACACAGAACATTTTCCCTTGTTAAAATAAAGAACATAGGAGAGAAGATATTTACAGTTCAAATGCTGAGTTTCTGTCACTCCTGGGCTGGATATAATTGGCCCTGGCTGTTTTCATTCCAGAAAGAATTATAAACTCAGTCAGTCAGATTGTTTAATTCATGGTGAAATTAATGTTTATAATAGGGGATGGCTCCATAATAGACAAAAATAAATCCAGAAGAGTTCTATAGAAAGAGCAATCAGAATTAACTCATTCCTTACTATTGCTGAATTTTGGCCAAAACAGCAGACTAAGAAATTGGTGGGGGCAGGGTCGTGGGGCAAGATGAAGGTGGCACAGTCTGTAAAGCCAAGGGTCATTCCTCCCAGGCACAGGGGTGACAGGCACAGAGAGTCCACTAGGTATCCGTCCCCACTGTCATGTGTCAGTCACAGAGAAGCATCACTTCATCTGGGATTGCAGTGGGGTGTGGGGGCAGTGGGCACTAATGTGATAAACTACTTCTAACAACCTCACATGAAGACGAAATACATGAACATCCAACACAGCTAAAAAGCAAATCAGCACCTCCCCATCCCAATGGGGCAACGCTGTTCAAATCCAGGCTCTGCACGAAACACCTGGGCAACTTTCCTGCAAGTCACTCTGCCTCTTGAGGCTTCAATCTCTTCATATGTGAAATGGGAGGGCTGGATCTGGTGCCTCCAGCTCTCGCCCCCAGAATCCAGTCTTAGTAAGAACACCTTTTACATGTGGACCTAAGGCTGACTAGTGCCCGGGGCTATCCCAGCTTCTCTCAAGTTAACGAACTGGTACTGACCAAACGAGAAGGTTCAGCTAAAATAACCCCTTACTTAATGTCAATATAAGCAAATCGAACCCCACACCCTCCCCCAAAAAAGTTAGGATATTCCTCTGTATAAGGTGGGAAAGAGGCTTATTTTGAGAGACAGCACGAATAATGTTTCCCCCACAAGTAACTCTGCAGCACATGCACAGGAAATGGGCAGCAATTTCATGGTACCACTATTAATTTTGTGGCTGTGTTACATGATTACAACAAATCCTTGCCCATCAGGTTGTAATGCCCAGCAAATCTCATCAGCCTCCTGGGAGAAGGTCTGTTAAGCCAGCTGATCCACAAAGACCATCTCTCTTCCCTGTGAGCTTGGACTGTGGCCTCACATCCAAGATACAACAATCCAGGCTGAAAAGTGCGGAAGCTGGGACACCTGCCCCGCCTTTCACACTGAAATGTCCACCATGCACCCTGTGACCTCACATGACGCTTGGTTCCACCGTCACTGATGCTCAGAGTAAGGGTCATAAGCCATGGTTTAAAAACTGGTAAACGGGCCAGGCACAGTAGCTCATGCCTGTAATCCCAGCACTTTGGGAGGCCGAGGCAGGTGGATCACTTGAGGTCAGGAGTTCAAGACCAGTCTGGCCAACATAGTGAAACGCTGTCTCTACTAAAAGCACAAACATTAGCCGGGTGTGGTGGTGCGCACCTGTAATCTTAACTACTCAGGAAGCTGAGGCAGGAGAATTGCTTGAACCCGGGAGGCGGAGGTTGTAGTGAGCCAAGATTGTTCCACTGCACTCTGGGCAACAGAGCAAAACTCCGTCTCAAACAAACAAAATTGGTAAACAAAACAATCATGCAGGTTTCCTGTGGGCAATGCGCATCCTGGCACCTCTGTCGCCCACCCCATGCAGGTATCTCCTTGGCCCTCCTCTGTTCTCAGCACAGACCTTCCATGGGTGCAGTGAAGGGAATAAAACCTGAAGACTGCATCACAGAGGGTTGTTTATTCGGCATCTCCCCCGACAATGCTGCCTGCCATCCAGAAACTTATTAAGCCACCTCCTTATTAAGGACAGTGACCCCTCTCAGCTCCCTGGGCTTGGAGTGCAAATGCTCCCGTAAATACACACGGTTTCTGTGTGCCCCTGCTGACTCACTTCTTACCTCTTTCACCCAGCAAAGTGCCCCCACTGCGCCCGGCCCTCCAACTGACCAGCTCAGACGTGGGAGACACTGCTTTGTCAGTATGTATGCTCAGAGGCAGACCCCACCCCCACCGAATACTGTGTCCGGAACAAAAGCTGTCTGTTCTCGAAAGAAGTTCCATGACACATCAAATGTAATATACTGAGCACAGAAAGTGTGATCCTGTATAACCTGAGCCCATGCCTGTTCACCCTGTCCCTGACTGGTTAATTAGACAGCATATAAACACCCGCGAAGGACGCTGTCTCCAAGAATATCCAATTGATCTTACAACAGTAGCTATCTCTGAGGGGTAGGAGGCTAGGAGATTTCCTTTTTCTCTTTACAAATTTCAATCTTGTCCTAAGTCTTCACGATGAGCATCTACTATTTCTGTAAGATAGGGCAATAAAGGTGCTCTCACAGAGTAAAGCAGTTCCCGTCTACACCTCTAAGAGCTATTACAGTGAGAGCTGACTCATCCACATCCACGTGGTAATCAAGGCTGAAAATCATGAAGCCTGCAAAGGTCAGCCTCGATGCTTAAAACACTGGCAAGCATAATTAAGGAGAAAACATGAGGAAAAGGTCCTTGCTGTTTAGCTTCTCATTCTTCACACCATGAATGACAAAGTTTTGTTTCGTATTCTTGTTGAGATGGAGTTTCACTCTTGTTGCCCAGGCTGCAGTGCAATGGTGCCATCTTGGCTCAGCACAACCTCTGCCTCCCGGGTTCAAGCAATTCTCCTGCCTCAGCCTCCCGAGTAGCTGGGATTACAGGCATGTACCACCACCCCTGGTGTGCATACAAAATACCTAATTTTATATAAATATATATATATTTTTTTTTTTTTTTTAGTAGAGACAGGGTTTCCTCCATGTTGGTCAGGCTGGTCTCGAACTCCCAACCTCAGGTGATCCACCTGCCTCGGCCTCCCAAAGTGCTAGGATTACAGGTGTGAGCCACTGTACCCGGCCAGAATGTCAAAGATTCTTACCTTGTTTCAAGATTATACAGTCTATTTAATAGAAAATTACTGACACAAGATTTTTTTAAATACTTATATTCCCCAACCTCAGAGCCCTGCTCAGCACCTCCCACCGACCCGAGCATCCTGTTGCCGCCTTCGGGTTAAATCAGGTGAAACTGCGAAGAAGCAGCAGCCCCCCCTACATCTTGGTGCTTACACAACCTCTCGTCATTTGATCTCCAAGTCTGAGATGCGTCTGCTTCCTAATCACCCATAACTCCTCAGGAGGGAAGAAGAGCAGCCCATGTATACAAGGTGAGCTGTGCAGTGACAGCAGGACTTGCCCCGAAAGGTGCCCAGGAGATGCCTGAGCAAGATGAGGTGGAGCAAGTGTCCTTGGCAAGGTAGCAGCTTCCTTATGTTTTTCCCTCCTGAGCGGGAATCTCACTATGGCATTTAGGCTGGAGTGCAATGGCGCAATCTTGGCTCCCTGCAACCTCTACTTCCCAGGTTAAAGCAATTCTCCCACCTCAGCCTCCCGAGTAGCTGGGGTTACAGGTGCCCACCACCATGCCCAGCTAATTTTTGTATTTTTAGTAGAGACGGGATTTCACCATGTTGGCCAGGCTGGTCTCGAACTCATGACCTCAAACGATTCACCCACCTCAGTCTCCCAAAGTGCTGAGATTACAGGTGTGAATCACCACGCCCAGCCAGCTTCCTGATTTTATTCCTTATTCTTTACATCACTAGACTTCAAGATAAATGGACAGTTAACTATGCAGCTTCCAGAATCATATGGTAGTTTCCGTGACTTTTTATGAAATGTTCCTGGTATGCATTGCAGCATCAGCGGACATTGAAACTGCCATGTTTTTCAAATGGGAACGCCATTGACCCCCAAGTAAGTGCTGGGGACCAACCCACAGGACCCACATTATGTCAGAGGAAACCAAGTTTATTTCCGATTTTTCAGTGGGAATAAAAGCGAATTCAAGTCCATTCTCAGTGACTCCTATCTAATTTCTACATCCTCCTACTGGAACAGCAAGCACTGCTACTTCTAACGTTTTGTGGGGGTTTTTGGAGATGAGGTCCTGAGCTCAAGCGATCCTCCCGCCGCAGCTTCCCGAGCAGCTAGGACTGCAGCTGTGAGCCACCACGCCTTAATGCTCTTTTAATGAGAGCTTTCCACAATGCCTTCACATGACTGTGGTGGGCACCAGCCTGTCCCTCCGTTCAGGGGTGAAGCCTTCAGTGCCTGGCCACCGGGAGTGCAGGTGGCTGACCACTCTAGGTGGAGTCCCCATGCCAGTGATTGCACTAGCGCTGAGAAGTGAGTGGTGTGGCCCAAGGATACGACCCCCGGAGGGCAGAACACAGGCATAAAGGACCAGCCCTCCTGCCTAATCAGGGACAGCTTTGAGAGCTATTCCAGCTCCTGGGCCCACATTGCCACCACCTCCAGGGCCCCTGAAGCCACTGCAAAGACTGCACTGCAGCCCCAAAGCCCCCTCCTCCAGGCCTGTCGGCTGAGGGAATCCTCAAAGGGGAGCTTGAGAGGTGCTCAGGAAACGTTCTACACGAGACATCCTGCACCTCTCTCCTTCCGGAGCCTTCTTCCCGAGGAGCCGGCCTCGGCATGGTCTTCCCCAGCGGTGACTGCCGCAGCCCACACCAGGAAGGCCCCTCGGCCGGTGAGTGGAATCTGACAACTCTTCAGTCCATACTGGGCCTCAGCCACTGGCCTGCAAGCCACTCACCCTCTCCCACGCACGGTACCTGCCAACTGTGCTGATGCCACCACCCACAGCAGCAGGTCCTGCTCACTGCCTCCCTCCCTCCCTATCTCCAGAGCCAGGCAGTGCCACACCGAGGGAGATATGCATGCCAAGCACACCCTGACGCCACCTTCGAGAAGCAGCAGTCCAGAGCAGGCAACCAGCAAGTCCACCGCCAGACCTGTGACTGTGGGTTGTAATAAGTGCCACTAAAGACACACAAGGCAGCAGGAAAGGATAAGCAGGGGAGGCTGGCAGGTGCACATTAGTTAGGGGCTTCTCCGAGGTGCTGGGCCTGGGGGCTGTGGGTCAGCGAGGGGAACCCACTGGCTAGGCACTGAGGCCAAGTCAGAAAAGGATGGCCCAGGAAAGCAAGAGGGGCGGGCACAGGGGCACCAAGGCGAAGTGTGGTTTGATGCTGGGGATGGAGTACAGAATTTGGATTTCATTCTAAGGGCAGTGGAAGTCACCTGGTGGCTTTTAGGGGCTGGAAGGCAACACGAGTCACATTTTCTAGTTGGTGCCCCTCCTGCTATCTAAGCCAGAGAAGGCTCGATGTGCACCTGGCGGTGCGGGCACAAAGGAGAAAGTGGATGGTCTAGTGCCGGAGAAGGCCAGGCTCCCACTGGCACCCTGGGGAAGATGGAAGGCAGGGGCCACGTTCTGCTATGGGCCGAGGACAGAAGAGCAGGTGTGAGGCAGCAGGTGTACCTACATGGGTGTCACCATCTAGGCCCCCGGCTTTGGCTTATGGATACATAACACATCTAAAAAAAGCTTCTTAGATGGAGATTCAAAGTCAAACTCAATATGCACACTAGGGATCTGAATTTATTTGGTTTACCTGGTTTACACCCTCTTGAGAAAGCTTTATGGTCTCACTCTATCTTACCACTAGTAACTAGATAACCAGCAACTAGAGAATGAGCTATCGCAATGCTATTGATTTCTTTGAAAAGTTTCACGATATGCTGCATGTTCCTTTCTACCGGGAACTCCGATTTTGCATCTCTGCTTTGCCTCTAAGTTCCCTCTCCTGGATGTCACTGGCCATTGTCCCCAAGCTCATCCCTATTGTAGGTGAATAGGGGACAGGCAGGAGTGCAGGGGTCAACATGATGGAGGCCACACTCAGGACAGGGAAGGATGGGGAGGGGGACATGGTCCCCAGAGCAAGAGGCCTCCCGGCTCCCCAGCTTGGAGCCTTCTGCAGGTGTGAATGAGCCCAGGGCAACGTGACTTGTACTGAGTCTCCCACTGGTGTCCACTGTCCAGCACTTATCAACATGGGACCTGGCTGTGGTCACATCCACAAATGACCGTGGCCGTCCAATTGTTTTAGGACCGCTGCTGCTGCTGTGTAGAGGGAGAGGGACTCACCACCAGTCACAGAATCCTTGGTGCCCTGACTAAATGTTGGCACATCTCAAGTGGGTATCTTTACCTTAAGAGTCTTCAGCAGATTTTAAAAATATGTTAAATCTACTTTTGCTTCCTGCAACGGAGATGTGTAACAATTCCTGCCTCCAAAAGTAAGGCACTGGGAACCACTGGCCGTTACCTAGGTGTGCCTTTCTCACTTGCCACCAACAGCGGTGGCATCCACTGCCAGAGAGTGGCCTTTCCCTAGATATGACAGTCCCGGGGCTGGGTGCAGACCCCTACCTGCATATGTTTGATTGATGGTGGGGAGGAAGGCTCCAGCATCCAGCAGCCTGGAGCATCCCAGAGCTGGGGTCTCAGAAGCAAAGGAGGCCTCAGAATCACCTGGGGCAGACTCCTCGCTGCTCCGCCTACGCCTGGTGAGCAGAGTCTGGAGGAGGGGGTAGGATCTGGTCTACAAACCCCACTCCGGCACTCTAGGCACGCTAATCTGAGATCCAGGCTCACAGCCTAATTGGAGAAAACCAGGTGGTGAGCAACTTCCAGGAAGGCTCCTGGCATATCTAAAATAGCAGCCACAAATCCCTGCCAAATCCTCAGGCCAGCCGAAGTATTTATATGGCTGGATTTAGAACTCCGAAAATAAAGCCATTGACTTTGATTTCTCGAAACCAATACTATGACTAGACTGGAGAAAAATAAATAAATACATCAAGAAGAAACACAATGACTTCACCCAAAGATACTGTAAAAGCAACAGAAAGTCAATGCACCTGCTCAAGCAGACAGGTACCTACTAACAGCCAGAAGGCCGAGCCTCTCCCGGAAGAGCTCATTCAAATGCATTCAGGGTCAGGAGCACTGGCTGCCCAGCCTGTCAGAACTCCTCAGGGGACACTCTGCTGTAGATCTCAGCCTTAGGAATGTCTGTCCTGCCTCGGACTCTGGCTCTGATGTGGCTGCTTAGGTTGGCCAGCCTCCTCTACCGGAAGCTAGGAATAAAGCATTCTTTCCTCGTTGGTTTTCACTTTTAAACTTGAAGCTGTGTCTCAATGTTTCAGATGTACAGTATCAAGTGCTCCAATGTGAGCCCTGCCTCTGAAACAAAACTTAACCTGAAGAGCCAGGCTCCCTCCTGCACCTGCCCCTGGGGGCATGGCCTCCTCAACCCCATGAGTCAGCCCCACCTGTTGCTTTCATCTTTAAAGGGTGAGGTGCAGAGGAAGGGTCAAAGTCCCTTCTAGCTCAACATTCTAGGGTTGTCTAAGACTGTGTACTCAAGTCCTCTGAGCGCTAAAAGTGGAGCCACTGGATTGGCTCCAAGCAAGGGGTAGGAAGTGAGATCCCGCAGCACGCCAGGTAGGGGTACAGGGGAACCTGGGGACCCAGCGCCTGGGGAGCAGAGAGTGTCAATACTGCCAGAAAACCCACAAGGAGACACACCCAGGGATTTAGAACTCCCAGTCACCCTTGCATTTGCTGTGATATTCATCAAATACATGCAACAATGCGATACATTTACCATCCAAAAAAATTAGACAGCAAAAAATAAACAAAGGCAGCGTTTTAAAAAAATACCATAAATGACACTACAGGTTCTAAAGTGCTCGGTGCGGCGCAGAAACTCCTGGGAAGGAGGTGTAGGACACCAGCCCACTCACTGCCCAGCCACTCAGCCCTGCTGGCCGAGTCTCTGCAGGCACAAGCTGACACATCACACAAGTGTGCACGCACACACGTGCAGGACGGTCTACCAACACCGCGGCTCTACGACTGCTCGGAAGAGTGGAACTCTCAATTGAGTGGAAATGTTGCACATGCTTCATTACACAGATTTGAGGTTAGGGGTGGTCCCTATGGAGACCTGCCAAGTTGGGGTCCATCAGAAATTATTTGCCTGAACCAATGAAAGCAAGAGGGGAAGTCGAGAAACAGACTTAAGACCTTCAGAATTCCCCACCACACAGTACTGTCTTTCTCTGGTTTACAAACGCACCATTATTTTCCTGGACAAGCTATTCCGCCTGCCTCTCTGCAGTCAAAATTGTTATGTTCTATGGTTTAATGGAAACAAAATCAGTGCACTACTTTCTGCTCACTCACTAACCTGGTATTGTGCTGGAGATCCTACAGGCTAACAAACGGTAGCAGGTTCGCACCAGGCCCGCAGGGTGAGCTGTGCAGTGACCTGTGGACACAGCAATCTCACTCTCTCCATCATTCTTGCTCTAGCTTCCAAGTGCCCTGAACCAGCGAATGAAGAGTGTCCTTGGCATAAGCAGGGCCGGGGCTATCCACCAAAGGCATAACAGGGGCCGGCTAAGCGCAGGAGCCCTGAAGCCCCTAATTGATGGGGTAATCTTGGGCTCATTTCTTCATTGCTCTATAAATATGTATATCTATGTAGATGTCTCCTACAGATAACCAATCAATCCTATAGATCTACGGAACAATGATCTACCGTACTGGGCTGTTGCTGGAATCACTGCACAAATGCATGCGAAGTGCTTCCAACAGTACCCAGCTTGGCGAACCTTACGCAGGTGTGGCTGCTGCTGCTGCAACTGCATTATCGTGACACAGCAGCAAACCCAGTCAAGACACAGCACAATTGGTTCTAGCACTCAAATAGCACTAGCTGGTGAATGAGGGCAGGAGGAGGGGACCCACATCTAGCCCTGCCATTTACTCTCCTGCTCCCCCAAGCTGTCACTGAAGCCCCCAATGCTCATTTCCTCCAATGCAAAATGAATAAACAATGACTTTCTTTCAGCAGTGGCGACTCCCTTGTCTGGTCTTGACGGGTACACACACGTGGTCATCACGAAAATCTCAGCAAAAGGACAAAATGCCAATTCCCACTTCCCACCCACCTACAACTGGAGATGTGGAATACAACAGATTCTAGCAGGGCCTGAAGTTTGATGTGGCGGGATGTGGCTTTTTCTAAAAGCAGCTTCCATCTGCAGGGCATCCTAAGTACCCTGAGAGAGGCAGAAAGTTCCGGCAGTCTGTTTGGAGTAGAGGGGCCGGAAATGCGGGAGGTGAGGAAGTGGAGGGGACCCTCATGACCTTCCAGAGAGAACAAAAAAAATGTTGGGAAAGGAAGAGCGAAGAGTGCAGACTCGTTCCTGCACACACCCGCTCCTCAAACAGACACCACAGACCCCAAACACCAATGAGCAAAGGAAAAGGTCATACACCTAAAGTACTGACACCCCTGCCCATCTATGGCCCGGCAAGAATAGAAAAGAGGTTCAAGATCAGAGGCGAAGGCCAGGCGCGGTGGCTCACACCTGTAAGCCCAGCACTTTGGGAGGCCGAGGTGGGCAGATTATTTAAGGTCAGAAGTTTGAGACCAGCCTGGCCAACATGGTGAAATCCCACCTCTACTAAAAATACAAAAATTAGCTGGGCATAGTGGCGCACGCCTGTAATCCCAGCTGCTCTGGAGGCTGAGGCAGGAGAATCGCTTGAACCCATGAGGCGGAGGCTGCAGCGAGCAGAGATCGCGCCACTGCACTCCAGCCTGCGTGAGAGAGTGAGACTCTGTCTCAACAGAAAAAAAAAAAGTTCAGAGGGCAAAGATTGAGAAGAAAAATCCAAAAAAATAAAAAAGAAAAATCCAGGAACACATCCTTCTACCAGAGAGCCCAGATTCCTCAGTAACATGTACTTTGCCCTTAAAAGAGATGCCTAATGACTTTAATTATCTGATCTTTCTCAGGGCAGCTAATAAATCTCTGGCCACGTCCTGAGATGGAAAGTAAGTCTGATCTGAATGAAGGTGGCATTCCTGCATTCCTGTGTATTTTGGAGACAGACAAAATGAAAATTCGTCAGGTCATGTAAACCATCTTTCAGACACTGGTCCTCATGTAATACATTTTCATCTGCATGTTTATCAAATTAAACTGATATACATCCAATGTATCTGTTTGGAAACTCACCTAAAATGAATTTTAAACTGGTATCTAAGATGAAGGGCTATTAAAATTTACACAAATTGGACTGTCACCCCCAAAGGTGAAGTACAAATGAAATTTGGACTCAAAGGTCTACATGGGATGACATTCCTGTATGTGAAAGGTTTGGGTTAGCACTCGCCACCTGAACAATAAAACTGAAATCATTACACCTGATGGAACCAGAGAACTTCATCTCCTTCCAAGGGATCAATATCTATCTTAGATTTTAAAGAAATGAGAAATGTCACAAACATCTCCTGTGGTGTGGAAAATTAACTGCCTTAAGAATGGGAATCTGTCTGATGGCAAATGCCCAGATTCTTCTGTTGAGAATGTTTACTTTTAGAGCCAGGGTGCATCCCTTCATTGGACACATGAGGAAACTGAGGCCGTGGGACTGTTATAGCCCCTGCCCACCTGATCTGCAACCTGCATGTCAAGTGAGCAATCTCACATGCAATGAAGTCCTGCAGGTTCATCAGGGCTGAGTGGAAAGAGAACGAGGAAGATGATTATTCAAAAAGCCTTCCTACAGAGGTGAGATCGTACCACTGCACTCCAGCCTGGGCAACAAGAGTGAAAGTCCATCTCAAAAAACAAAACAAAACAAAACAAAACACCTTCATAGGCCAGGCATAGTATAGTGGCTTGCTCAGGCCTGTAATCCCAGTACTTTGGGAGGCAGAGGCAGGAGGTTCACTTAAGCTCAAGGGTCTGAGACCAGCCTGGGCAACACAGTAAGACCTCATCTCTAAAAATAAATAAGTAAATAAATTATTTTAATTAGCTGAGCCTGACAGCACATGTCGGCGGTCTCAACTACTTGAGTGGCTGAGGTGGAAAGACTGCTTAAGCCCAGGAGGTCATGGCTGTTGTCAGTCATGATTGTGCCACTGCACTCTGGCCTGGGCTTCAGAGCGACCCCGTCTCAAAAAAAAAAAAAGAAAAAAAAATCCTTCCTTGGAACCAGAATTTGGATGTCAAATTTTAATCTGTCAACAGTGTCCAAGCTCACACTCATCACTCATATCTGTGTTTGACTACAAGTGTACGATTTTAATCCCCATAATATAATAAAAGTAATGTTAGAATTTTTATTGCGGGAGACAAAGGATTCCAATACAGAAGGTATGCCTTTCCAGACCAGAAACAAAGGTAAACTCCTGAACAAATCTGCCCATCTGACCATCTATTCACCTTGACCAGGACCTCCTCCCTCCCAGCGGGTACCCTGTAAAGCAGAAGGCTTAGTCTACATCAGCTACCACTTGGCGGGACTTCAGCTTTACCAGACAAGATTTATCTTTAAAATTCCTAAAAAGACCTGTGGGGAAAAAAAGAATCTTAGGCCCCCAAATCACTAAGCTAAAGGGAAAATTCAAGCTGGAAACTGCTTAGTACAAGCCTGCCTCCCACTCTATTCAAAGTCATCCCTCTGCTCACTAAGATAAATGCATACTTGATTGCCTCCTTTGGAAAGGCTAATCAGAAATTCAAAAGAAAATTGGAAGCCCCCCTTCCCACTTTCGCTTCCAACATCTCTATTAAAAATATAAAAAAATTAGCCAGGCATGGTGGCACACCCCTGTAATCCCAGCTACTTGGGAGGCTGAGGCAGCAGAATCCCTTGAACCCAGAGGCAAGGTTGCAGTGAGCCGAGACTGCACCACCATACTCCAGCCTGGTCAACAGAGTGAGACTCCTTCTCAAACAAAACAAAACAATACAAAACAAAATCCCCGAAAATAGAGTCCTGGTTCCAGACGCCTTATTCTTGGCCACCAAGCTAGTTCAAAATGACAATGAAATACCCAGCTTGAGTCCACAATGTATGCATTGTTATTTCTATATTAAAACAAACCAACAAAAAACAGTGCCGATAACATTTTATAACACAGTATAAAATACGCAAACTCAATTAGACCCTTTACAGGACTTAAGGTATACACACGTGGAAAATAAAAAATTTCCCCAATACTGTAATTCCCACTTTCTGATCTATCAATCTACTTTTAAAAGTCAATTAACAGAGTCCTAAGAGCACATTTAGTAAGTACTAGTCAACGCTAACTGTGCATATGAAAATTAAAACTATATTTTTAGGTATATACTGTATTCCATTTATTATTTGTGAACTTGAAATCTAAGTCTCAAGAACAAGTGAACAAAGCCTTTAAACTTTTTTTTTTTTTTTTTTTTTTTTTTTTTTTTTTTACCCAGTTGCCCAGGCTGGAGTGCAATGGCGCGATATCGGCTCACTGCAACCTCCACCTCCCGGGTTCAAGCAGTTCTCTTGCCTCAGCCTCTCCAGCAGCTGGGATAACAG
>CAUYLG010064997.1:0-11717 GCA_963573385.1 Cacajao melanocephalus | reverse complement strand
AATATATATTATATATTATATATATGATATATATTTAATAAATAATATATATTATATATTAAATATATGATATATATTATATATAATATATATCATATATAATATATATAATATATGGGAACATGTATATGGGTTCACTTTTTGGTCGGCTCCCATATCCTCTACTATGGGCTTTATCATATCCTTCTTACAGAGGCTGGAAGACTTCCCAGCCGGAAATGCTTCCAAAGCATGTGATCCACCTTCCTCACTCTACAGTTTGAGCTTGTGAGTACAGCTGTGGAGACTACTGGCTGGGTTCAAACCTCAGCTCTGTTAGCCATGGGACTTTGGAGCAAAATATTCTCTTTGCTCCAGTTTCATCATCTGTAAAATAAGAACAATAATAATACTCTTGATCTTGCAAGGTTTCTGCAGGGGTTAAATAAGCAAATATAGGTAAAGTATTTACAACTCAACACATAGCAAGCACTCAACAAATACCATTATAATTATAAGACTATCTCAACTTACCTACATTTAAACAGCATCCCTTGATCATCAATGACTCTCCCAGTACCATCTGCTTCTCCAAGATAATTACTTGTCTGTTCAAATCATCCATCAGATTGAATTGTCCATATGGTCATGCACTTCATTTTGTAAGTGCTATATGATGGAATTTTTCTTGAGTGATTACTGTTTCTCTACTTCCAGTACTTTCTGGCTCATTCGGTAACAGCCTGGAAGTACTGTCATGGAATCTCTCATCACTTTCCTTCCTATTCTAAAGAACTAAGGGTTTTTATTTCTAATTAGACATTTAACATATTATAAACATACCCACGGCTGTGTTTTCTAGCTGTAAAGCAGTTTAATTAGAGACTGCTCACTGACAAGCCCTACAAGTGTTAGGCTGGTATTCTCTTAGGAAGGTGAAGCCACATATACTTCATGAACTATTCCTGTCACTTACGGCAGGAGGTGTGAGCGGTACACCTTAGCAACCCTCCGACCAGGTGGAGGGCACCTGGACAAGTACCTAGAGGATGTCAGATCCAGTCCAAAAGGCAAAGAGAGGCCAGAGGCTCAGGATGAAGTAAGCATTAGGTTATCTGAATGGAAGCGACAGAAAGCCAGGAAGGAGAGTCCCAGAATTGTACACTTGAAACAGGAGTGGTATTTATAATACCACTGCCTACAGGGTAGGGGAGGCAAGGCAGATGTAGTGCAGCTGGTCAGGGAAAGGGTGACACAGTGAGCAATTTCTGACACCTTGTTGGCTCAAGCCACTTTCCAAGCGCCAGGCGTGTACTTACCTGCTGCCCAATAACGAATAATTCCAGAACCACCTTTAGGTCTTGGCCTACCTGTGTAAGGGATAAAAGGATACAAGCTTGTGTTTTAATTCAATTATAATTAAAGTCTCCACCCACATTTGACTCCACTGCAGACAAGAACTCAGTAAACACCCCCTCCCTGGTTTCCATGCAGTGCCCTCCTCTGCTTCTCCTCCTACCTCGGTTTTGCCTTTGCAGTCCCCTTCGCAGGCTCCTCTTCATTTCCCTTTTAAATGCTGATGTTCCTCAGAATTCTTAGTAGCCTTCTCTTCGCATTCTTCTCCTCTCTTTATAATCTTTTCTATATTTTTTCCTGGTTCTTAAAAATTTTATTGAAACTAGTCCTGAAAGACTTAAAATGTGAAAACCAGTCTCCTATACCAACTACTTCTATCCTGTATCCATTCTCACGTGCAGAGACAATGATTTTTCATTATTTTGGTT
This sequence comes from Cacajao melanocephalus, assembly GCA_963573385.1. NCBI lineage: Eukaryota > Metazoa > Chordata > Mammalia > Primates > Pitheciidae > Cacajao > Cacajao melanocephalus. The sequence goes on along the minus strand of CAUYLG010064997.1, from coordinate 9,954 downwards.
GTTTCTTTTGCTAGTTTGTCTCTTTATTTATATTATATTTTCTGCTAGTTTTTTATTTATCAATTTCAGACAATTTCTGAAATTAACAAAATCCTTCTAACATAGATGAGGATTTCACTGTCTTGGCTCTCCCAGCACTTCCCTCTCTGATACCCCAAAATGCTTACATTTTTTGTTAAACCAACTATCAGCATTTATAATATCACAACTATCTTCATACTATTCACTTTAAATTCAAGTAGAGGACTATGGTAATATTTACTTCCTAGTATCTTTTTTAATGTCTCCTGGAGTCAATCAATAATCACTTCTAATTCTTGTGGATTCTTCAAGGTAGTTCTTTATTCTTTCTTTCTTTCTTTTTTTCTGAGTGCTGCATAAAATCTGTCACAACCCTATCAGTAGTTTTTTTTCTAAATGCTTGCACATATCTGGTTATATTTCAATTCTCCTCCTTTCCTTTTCCTCAGTCCCTTTCACCATAGCCCTCCCTTCTCCTATTCTGGCCAGATCCCTTGTTTTCGGAATCCACTGGCAAGGGTATTCCCATGTTTGGTGAAGAACACCTTCTGAAAGCTTCCAAAGAAAAGGTGCATGGGAGTTAAAATTCTTTGAGTCCTTGCTCATCTGAAAATGTCTTTAATTTACCTTCATAATTGATTGGAAGTTTGGATGGGTCTGAAATTATAGAATCAAAGCCATTTTTCTCTTGGAATTTTCAAGGCATTCCTTCGTGGTGTTTTAGGTTCCAGTGTGGCACTTCACAAATCTAATGCTGCTCTTTGTTTTTTTCTCATTTTCTTTTTTAGAAAAGGCATAATCTTTCAAAATATGTCAAAATGTAAAGGAATATTAAATTATAACTTCATGGATTTTTTACAGATGTACTTGCCCATGTAACCTCATTCAGATCAGCAACCCAGAAGGTTCCTTTGTGCCTGTTTCCTGTCAATGCTACCCCAGCCCCATCCTAGAGATAACCACTTATCTGACATCTATTACCACAGATCAGCTCTACCTGTTCTTGAACTTCAAATATGGAGCCATGCTCTTTTGTGCCTGGCTTCTTCTGCTCCAAAAAGCATCTATAAGATTCATTTATATCATTGTGTGCATTAGCTGTTCATTTGATCTTATATCATGTACCATTCTAGAGTTTTTCCTTTCTTCTGTTGATGGACATTTGGGTTGTTTCCTGGTTTTGGCTACTATTAATACAGCAGCTATGAATGCCCTATGAACACACACACTCATTTCTCTCAAGTAAGCACCTGAGAGTGGAATTGCTGCATACTAGAATCAGAGATACTATCAGAGAGTTGGACAGTTTCCCAAGGTAGATGAGCCACTTTTCACAATGTATTAGAGTTCCAGTTGCTCCATTTCCTCCCAACATGTGGTATCAGCAGACTGTTTACTTTTAGCCATTCTTGTGGGTGAGTAGTGACATTTAAGTTGTCATTTGCATTTTCCTAATGTGTAATCATGTTAAACACTTTTTATATGTTTACTGGGAAGTTATCCTCTTTTGTGAAGTGCCTATTCAAGTCTTTTGGCCACTAAAATAATTGCCTTGTTTCTCTTATTGATTTGAAATAACTCTTCATATATATTCTGGATGCAAGTCATTTTGATATATGTGTGGAGACCATCTTGTCGGGGTATGATTTGCTTATTCACTTTGTTAGTGGTAAGTTTAATTTTACCTAAGTCTAGTTTATTCATTTTTATAATAGTGAGGGCATTTGGTCTTCTGTTTAAGAAACCTTTGCCTATGTCAAGCTCACAAAGATATTCTATATTTTCCTCTGGAATCCTTATTTTATTACTTTTATGCTTTGATATAGGTCTGGATTTGGCCACTGGGTACATACTTGGAGGGTTCTTTCAATCTGGAAACTTGTTCTGCAATTCTGGGACATTTTGGTGGTATTATCTTTTGATAATTTCCTTCATCTTTTTACTCCTTTTTGATTCTAGAATTCCTATTGGTCCACAGTTGGATGTCCAGGATTAAGTGTCCTAGTCTTTAACCTTTCCATTCTTGTCTTGCATCTGACTTTTGCTGCACTTTCTAGAAGATTTCTTCAACATCACTGTACTGCTTTCTGATTGATTGTTTTATTAGTTATTATTATTAATTTCCAAGTGCATTTTACTTTCTTAAGTGTTTTTTTGGGGGGCCAAGTCAGATTCTCTGCAAGCACTTTATATTGAGCCTTTTCATTTAAAAATCAGTTTTCCCTCAGCCACTTTCTTCTGAATGTGTTGTTCACTGCGATGTGCTTTTTGTTCTCCCATGTTCACATCTTATTAAATACCCTAATATCATGCTGGTGTGGTCTTGGGAGGGAGAGGAGACATGTACTTGCCATCAACCTAGAATCACTCCCATGGTTTCTGCTCCCTATGTTTATTCCAAAGTATATTTTTTTCAGTGTATAACCAACTCTTAAATTCCAGATGCATCAAAATTCCTGTGGGAAAAACACTACCTCAAAGTCAGTACATTGATGACAAAATGCATCATCTCTACCTAACTGCTTCTTTCTTCTGAGTTCTCAGTTTCAGTGAGTGGCAGAAAAACAAGGAGTCATTCTTAAATTCTCTTACTTCTTTACTCTTATATTGAATTGTCTCCAAGTTCTGTTGATTCTTTCAAATACCTCTTTTATTTGACCCCTTCTCTTCACTCTCACTGTGTGGTTTAGTTCTGTATTATTAGTCATCTATACAATTGCAGTAATTTCTTTGCTAATTTTTCTGTTTCTCATCTCAACCAATCTCTTCTAACCTATTCTCCATACTTTGCCACAGTGCCTTTCCTGACACTGGAATTTGAACTCCATGAGGGCAGGAACTTTGTCTTTGTTCACCAATATATTTCCAACTCCTAAAACAGTGATTTGCTCTTAGTAGGTGTATTAGTCTGTTCTCACACTGCTAATAAGGACATATCCAAGACTGGGTAATATATAAAGGAAAGAGGTTTAATTGGCTCAGAGTTCCACATGGCTGGGGAGGCCTCACAGTCATGGCAGAAGATGAATGAGGAGCAAAGTCATGTCTTACATGGAGGCAGGCAAGAGGGCTTGTGCAGGGGAGCTCCCATTTATAAAACCATCAAATCTTGTGAGACTTATTCACTACCATGAGTATGGGGGAAACTGCCCCTATGATTCAATTATCTCCACCTGGCCCCAGCCTTGACACATGGGGATCATTACAATTCAAGATGAGATTTAGGTGGGGACACAGTGCCGAACCATATCAGTAGGCCCTCAATAAATATTTGTCGACTAAATAGATGATCAAATGAATCTGACCCTGTCACTTTCTTGCTTGGGACCTTTTAATGCTTTTGCTCTCACTTCTCATCACCTGCATAATAAAAGCTGAACTCCTCTTCTTTTTTTTTTTTTTCTAGAGCCTTCAGATGAGCAAAAGCTGAACTCCTTATCATGACATGTTCTAGCACCGGTCCAACCTCATTTTCTACCTTTCCCAACTCACCTGATATATTTGCTTTTCCTGTTAACACTGATTAGCACTGAATAATTTGTTCGCAGAGAGCACTATACTTTCTCAGGCCTGCAAGCCTTTGCATATGCTAGCCCCTCTGCCTGGGACACCTTCCTCTTCCTTTGCCCACCTGAGAAGTTACTATTCATTTTTAAAATTTCATCACAAGAATTACTTTTCTGAAAGCAGCTCTTCTGGACACTGGAGGCAACCTTAGGCTTTCCTTTCTTTATGATCTCATTACACGTTTTATACTTCCTCTGTAAGAAATAAGTACTTTCATCAATCTCTTGTTTCACTCTACTTTTGGGTATGTAGGAAGACCATACTTCTTTGTCTCTTTGAAATTATGTATAGCCATGTGACTCCATCTGGCCAGCGAAATCTGAGTGGAGTTGTTGTGCTGAAGCATGCTTGTAAGTGGGAGTGCGATTCTTCATCTCTTCCGCCTTCTTCCAAGATAGTCAGCTCTATTCTGTGTAATGGAGTCTCTGTTAGCCTGTGTCTCCGAATGAGGATGAAGTTGAGCAGAATCCCTGACCTGTGCATGATGGACATATAGCAAGAAACAAATCTTTATTGTTGTAAGCTATTGAGATGTTGAGATTGTTTATTACTGCAGTGTAAACTAATTTATCCTGGCAAACATACTTTCACATAGTCATTACCTGATCTCTTAATAATAGCAGTTTACCATTTCTTTGACATCAAGGACCATATTATTACTTTTCTTTTTAGATTAGGCACTTAAAAGGTTTGTTAGTGCGTATAATGCTAGGAAAAATATTTTTGAACACCTGTGATGTGCCTGGCATGGATTTTACCCAAGTTATTTAATCCTCAACAATCCTATGGTAGGCATGATTCCCATTTTACTGACAGAGACAGAAGCTCAGTGGGGTTGAGGTGACTTTCTCAATGTCACACCACTGGTGAGAAACAGACTCAGTAAGTAGCCAGTAGTTCTGATTCTTCAGCTCACACTCATTCTGCCACATGCTGCCCTAGGAGTAACAGATGAAGAATGTGCTGTCCATGGGTAGATCCCCATCCATGCAGACATCCCTGTCCTGAACCTCGTATTGGAAAACTAAACAAGCACAAAACAAATCCAAGTGTCAAGTAAGTGAATAAAAAACACTGGAAACATTTTTAGGATCTAATGAGAAATGGAGAATCCTTTGGATAACTTTTCAGTTCTTAAGGAAAAGCCAATCACATCCTGTGTTCAATGAAAATCCCATCTGAAGCCCAGTACAGAAGCCGATTTCAGAGCACTGCCTGCTCTGCCCTGTTCTGGTTGGGGTGGCTGACTTCTGGAGCCATTTTCTTGGTGGCATTTCTGAACAGGTACTAATGATCAATGACAAGGCATGGTCACACAGTCTAGCCTCTAGCCCTGGTACTGCATTCTCAGAACAGATTTCCTCAAGAGTGTGTCAGCTGGGCCCTCAGGCAGCTGTTAGACGATGGGTTAAAGGAGACTGACAGAGGAATGAAGACACACTCCAAGCCTCACGGAACTGTGGCTTTGAGCGCCGTGACCCCTTGAAGGAAAAACCACCACTAAGGGGCCGGTACTCAGGCCGGAGACAGCATCCAAGAAGGAGACAAAAGCAGCCTGAGAGACAAAGGGGCTGAATGTCACTAACTGCCCCAAGGAGGGTTTTCCTGTGTGTGGAGGGAGTGAATTTTGATAGAATGTCTCAAGGGATTGATTCCTGGTTGATGTGACTCTCAGAGTTGGGCTTGGCCCTAGAACATTCTCATTTCCTTTAAACTGTTATTCTTGCCTCTCCATTGACTTTTATTTGCATTATTGGTGCATCCTTTCTACTCTGAACTTTGATAGTACATAACATTCATTTGGCATTTTTCATGTATTATTTAATAAAATACATATACGTATTTGGGGAAGTTGAATGTCATTTGCACAATCAATTTATATGTTTTTTGAAGACAGAGTGGGGCTTATATACCTTGCGCAGGCATCTAGCATGGAGCGCCACACATTTCTAGCTCTGTTGTCCCACCCAGTTTATGCCACTTCTTTGGGGAAACAGCTGCTGCTGACCAACAGCATGTTTGATCCTGAGGGTATTAAGGAATCACAATACGTAATACAACAGTCTTTTGCTAGCTGAGATCATTTAGATCCCGGTTGGAACAGCAAATTTTCCTGTGTTTTGATAGAGTTCAGATGGCAAGGGTTTCAATTGTACAGGAATTTAATTTATAGAGGTGACTGAGTGACAACAAGGAGGGGTCAATGCCATCAAAAGAAGAGTTTATTATTTATAGTTTTCAGGAGGAGGGGACACACTCTGCCAGACAGAGCTGCCTGGGGAAGCACCAGGGTCGGTCAGGAGGCAGACACCATCAGCATGGCCTTTACCACGGTTTCTGCAGGCAGGGCAGGGTATTTAGGATTGACCGGTTCTGAGTTATAATTTTGGTGATCTCTAATTATCTGGTACCTGGCCCTGGGGTGATTTAGGGCAGTGAAAGATTGGCTTGGTGAGTGAGAGTTAGATAAAGTAGATGAATGGGAATATGGGTTTTGTATTTCTTGGTTTGCACATGAAACATATGCTCAAAGGCAAGTTGTTTCCTCTCTGTAGGAATAAGCTAATCCTGGGAGGGGCAGTCTCTCCCTAGCCAGCAAGGTCCCCAAGATACCAAAGCGTCGTAAAATATAGATAGTAAGAAACACGATTAATATAAAAAACTTCTTTCTATAGAGACAGGACTGGAAAATTCTGAGAGCCTTTTCACCTATACCAAGTCCTGGTTTACTCTTCCCAGCAATACTACGAGGTGGGTGTTATCATCCCCATTTTACAGAGGAAGAAACTGAACCTCCTCACCCCAGGTCAGCCAGCTGGCAGCTGAGGGATTAGGGACTTAATCTCCAATTCCGCCACTGTGCCTTGGGGTTTATTAAACCACACAGAAAAGATAGTTTGGCTCCACCTGCTGCTTGAGGCAGCATTGAAGTTAAGGCCCTTGGAATGTGAGTGGCAGTAATTAGGCCTCTGAGTTTAGGACCAGGCTGAGAAAAGGAAAGGAAGTTCATGTCTGGGCTAGTGCTCACAGGCCCTGCACTTCCTTTATTCAGCTGGGTGTCAGCAGGAAGGGTTGACTTTTTATCTTAAGCTAAGCTTCCAATTTGGACATGCATCAAAATCCAAGGCGAGGCCTGAAACCTTGGGTGTCTGTGAATTTATCATGTTTGTAGCTGCTTGAGGCTGCCTGGCAGGCCAGTGACAAGGTCATGGGGATGGCCAGGCTGTACCCATTGATGCGTGCCTGTAGCTGGACACTCAAGCCAAACCCAGAAGAGAATGGTCTCAGGAGTGGGGAGTTGGCCCCTGGCGAGGAATGTGGTTGGCTTGAGAGGGTGTGAGCACAGTTTGATTCCTTCCCCGCATGGACAGTTCCCTCGTCTTCCTGTGCATGGATGATACACCAGAGACTTAACACTTTGCCATCTATCTATTTTAGATTGTATGTTGAAAGCAGGATTGCTGAAAATATAATATTGCTTCAATGACTGCCCAGCAGCACCCTTTTTTTCCAAGTAGGGTGCCTTTGAGTCATCTAATAAGAGCCAGCCAAGGGAGACTACTCTTTAGGAGTAAGACCAGCCACATTGTCCAGGGGAAAGTAGATTTTTCTTTTTTTGAGATGGAGTTTCACTCTTGTTGCCCAGGCTGTAGTGCAATGTCTCGATCTCGGCTCACCACAACCTCTGCCTCCTGGATTCAAGTGATTCTCCTGCCTCAGCCTCCCGAGTAGCTGGGACTATAGGCATGTGCCACTACTCCCAGCTAATTTTGTATTTTTAGTAGTAGAGATGGGGTTTCTCCATATTGGTCAGGCTGGTCTTGAACTCCCAACCTCAGGTGATCCGCCCGCCTAGGCCTCCTACAGTGCTGGGATTATAAGCGTGAGCCACCGCTCCTGGCCAGGAAAGTAGATCTGAAGTGTGTGGGGACTCTGGAGCTAGACCATGCGCCTTCTAATCTTGGCACTGCCACTTCCTGTGACCTTGGGCGAATAACTTAATAAGAAGAACTAACACTGGACAGCTTTGCAAAGCCCTTTACATAGAATAACTTGTTTAGTCCTCAAAATCAACTCTAAGGAAGGTAGAGTATTGCCCCCATTTACTGAAGAAGAAACTGAGGCAGAGGAGATTACATAACATGCAAAAGCCAGACCTTAATAAATGGCAGAACCAGTATTCAGATTCCTGCAGTCTGGCTTCTGCGTCCATGGCTTAACCACAACCACTACACTTTCCTGCTGCACTTGAGCTTGCAGCATGTTCGTTTCCTCATCTGAAACATGCATGTTATAATCACCGCTGTTAAGTGGGGCTGCCGAGGGATATGTTGGGATAGCGTGTAGAATAGGTTTGACACCCACTAAGTGCTCAAAAAGTGTTAGCTTTTATTATTCATCATAAGCTGGCATGTCTTCCGCTTTTTTGTATTGGTTATTTTCCCTTGTGCTCCTTCTCTGGGGCTATGGAAAGTAAGAGGAAACAGAGGGCTTATATTCTTAGCTAAGTTTAGAAAAAAAATATATCCTGGAGCATACAGTAGCTGTACTAATGTCCAGTGTACCTTCTGACCTCGGTAAACCTCTGATGGGCTCTCTCCCTGCACAGTCTCACTAGCCACACTCCCCACAGAGCCTGAGGCCTCCCGTCTGACAAGGTCAGTCAAGAGTTGTGGACATGCAGGAGCCCTGGTGTGACCTGGGGTGGCTGACCTGTGACAGCGCCCAGGCGCTGAAGAGGCGTCTTCTCTCAGGTGGGCTTATTCTTTGTGCTGTGTCTATTCCCCTCCAGCCTGCCCCCACCTCAGAGCCGCTGAAGCTCAGAGAGGCATGACGATGGTCCCCCAGGGAGGAGAAGGGCAGAAGACTTCTTCTGGGTGGGTTCTGTGCAACCAAAGGAGGAGACAGGAATGCAGGCAGTGATCCTGGCTGATTTTCCAGCTTGTGCTGGTAATCTAAGTGAACACTCTCTTAGCCCATCCCTAACACTCAACGTTTTTTTCCCCTTGATTACCCTAAAAGGGTGAAACGTATTTATGTCACCACAGAAAAGAGTGTAATGTCATGTAAGGAAAGATTCTTGTCTATAAAGGTGATTAAAATGTAATGAGAGGGCGAAAAGTCTCCATCCATGAGGACTTTAGAACCTTTAAAAAATAGTTTTCCTTAGCTGAGTATAGTGGGGTATGTGCCAGTAATCCCAGCTACTTGGGAGACTGAGCCAGAAGAATCACTTGAACCCAGGAAGTGGAGGTTGCAATGAGCCAAGATTGCACCACTGCACTCCAGCCTGGGCGACAGAGTGAGATTTCTTCTCAAAAAAAAAAAAAAGTTTTCCTAATATGAAGAATATACATACAGTTCTATTTTGAAAACATAAGAAAATATCAGTCAATTCTCCTTCCACATTCCAGAAATAATCTTCCAATATTTTGAAGTACTTTTTAGACCCATTAAAAGTTGCACATATAAATATGTATTTTTCAAAAAATTGAGATTATTCTGTATAACAGAAATTATTTACATATAACCTTATAAGAATTCTGTTTCATTATTATATATTTTTAGAAACACACAAGCGTGGTAAGTATGAGGGCAGGTAGCCCCTGGTCCTGCGTGGGTTTGCAGCATGGAGTCAGGGTAATGCATCGGGAAACCTGTGCAGAAATCAGCCTTCTCTTTAGTGGACTGAAGCAAATTTAGTCTATTAAAAAACAAATTTTAAAGTAAAATATTAATTTTATTACTTAGAGAAAATACAATCTAGAAAAAAATTAGTACTGTTTGTGCAATGCATGTTTCCATGATAAAATTCCAGCATCGATTTTTTTGGAAGGTCATTTCTGAGTGTGGGCAGGGTGGGAAAGGCAAAGAAACAGAGAGGAAGGAACAGAGCAGGAAGGTTGTGAGTGTGCCTGATGGAGACCCACAAGGACCTGGGAGGTGGGAGAAGGGGTCTGGGGGTCTGATCCGAAAGGACTGACAGCTCACTAGACTTGTGGCATGCTCCTCAGCTGTGCAGGTGAGCTGAGAGAACATGTGGTGACAGTCATTGCTGGTCACCAAATATTCCAGATCTCCTTCCAGGTACACGGTGGGGTGATGGTTCCTGTAAGGCAGGTTGCCTTGGTGGGAGGTTGGACATGCCCACCTCTGCTCTCGACACGCCCACCTCCGCATTCGGCACCTAGCCCACACCCACTTCTGCACTCCGCACTCAAATGTGCACTCAACACCAGACTCTGCACTCGCACCTAGCCTGCCGTTAGAAAACTTCGCCAAAATTTAAAAGAAACCCCGCCAAACCCTGCCCAATAGCAGCTGGCCCCACTCCCCCTGGACGGCCCACTCACCGGCAGTCCCGCC
>CAUYLG010064994.1:0-22250 GCA_963573385.1 Cacajao melanocephalus | reverse complement strand
AAAGTGACCACGTAATTGGAAGTAAATCACTCCTCAGCAATTGCATAGCATTTCACAGGTTTAAATAAAATATTGGTTGGCTGCTTGTTTGTTATTTTCATCTCTTATTCCTTACTGTCTCCATTGTTAAGCACAATTATTAGCATAAAAGAGGTTTTTAATACCCATTTTTAGACTGCATTCTAGCCTGGGCAATAGAACAAGAATCCCATTCTCTCTCCCTCTTTCTCTTCCTCTTTCTCTCTTACATTCTTTTTTTTTTCTTTCTTTCATTCTCACTTTCTTTCCTTTTTCTTTCTTTCAAAAAAAAAATATATTATCATGCCATTTACCTGTTCACAACCTTTCACTGGTTCTCATAAGCTACTATAAAATCTAAACTTACTGACCCAGTGAAAGAGGGCTTTAATGGTCAACTCTATGGCTTCCTATACAGTTTGATCTCCTGCTACTCCACCCTTCTAATATTCTGTACTCAAACTATTCTCTAATATAATTTTCAAGAGACTCCATCTTGTAAGACACTTCTGTCTTTGCTAGTTACCATACTGATCACTGTGGAAATTTCTGTTTCTCTTCTACTGATCAGCTTAATGATCATAAGCCCTTTCTGATTATTTTTTCCAATCTAGAATCTATTAATTTCACCATTTAAACTCTCTGCTCCATTACAGTGCTGCAATAATTCATGTAGATATCTAATTCTTAAATAGATTGAGACTTTCTCAAGGGTAACAACTGATGCTTTTTCATCTTTACATTCCCAGCATTTATAAGATTAGGTATACACACAAGCACACCAGCCTTCTCCTCAAAATAATCCTCCTTGTTTCCAGTGTCAACTCCTTATTTATTCATCTCAGGTGTTAATATTCTTCTTGTCCTCTAAACCTGAAGAGTCTTTAAGCATCTGCATCTTCCCCCTTCTTTCTTCCTCTGCATTAAATGCGAATGGAAACTCACATTAATAAGTTAATAAAATAAAGGTCTGTGCTTTTAGAGATTGAGGCTATTATCACCACAGTGTGACTTTAGTTATGATTCAGGCCAAAATTATAGCACGGGAAGCTAAAGATGGCATAGTAGAAATGAACATACTATTAACAATAAGTAGATCTCTCCGGCCACTCAAATAGGAATTCTTCTGAAATAAAGGAGAAAAGAAAGGTGATCTTACAAGTGCAATAGGTTCCAGGATCCAATTTTACAGCCTCAACCACAGAGTGATTCTGGAATAGAGTTCAGACTACCAGCAGGTGTACTTAGAATGGGCCTTCCCAAAGAAGATGCTGAACGCTCTAAATCAACTAAAGCTGCCCTGTCTTCTAGTGGCCAAGGTAGTTAACATTAGGCCATATTTTTAAAAACACAAATCTCAGTGGTAACACGAACAAGAAAGAAAAGTCTATTTCTCACTCACATTATAATCTCTCACGAATTGGATTATGCGATGTTGTTAAGTTAAGCAAAAGACCTGTGAGGTCACGATAGAAAGGAAGTAGAGTGGGGAAAAACACAGAGGTCCTTTACAAACAGGCATGTAAATGGTTTGCATCATACCTGCTCCTATCCTACCAGCAGAACGAGTCACACCAGACCCCATCTGCATGGCCCTAACCTAACTGCAAGGAAGTGTAAAAATTCTAGATTTTCTGTGTGCCAAAATTAAGGTAATTAAAAGAGAATTTGGTTAGTATGACACTGTAGCCATCACATAACCTTAGGTGTATCATAATTTTAGTTGTGCAAAGACAATGCCCCCTCATTTTTAATCCACTTATCCCACATTTAAGCATATATACAGATGAACTTTGGGATTAAATGTCTTGTAAACACTATATAACTGTGAGAAGAAAGAGCAAAAATTATTTTTAGTCAAAATATCAATGATAAGCATGTTCCTTTTTTGTAAGACGGCAGTTAGCAGAAAAGCACAAAGCTGATACTATAGCAAACGGGTCAGTATTATACCATATTAGCAAGTTGACTTCTGGAGAGTTACGTAAGAACACCACAGTTCAGTTTCTTCATTTATAATTTTTTTTTTAATTAGACTTTTCCACCAAGGCTAATTCCATTAGAATTATCAAGTATATGTTAAATGCTTATAACAGTAACTGCTACAGAGAAAGTGCTCAAAACCAGGGGCTGTTATGCACAGTGTAAGGACCATTGTTTTTGCTGCTATCCTGGTTATTATTACGTAGATCAACTGGACAAACAAAATCCTGTTATGTCCCAAAGAATGAGAACTCCCTTTCAAGTAATTTAGAACAAAACTTCCCATGTATTATGTGGCAGTCTTTCAATGGCAAAGTTCACAGTTAACATTTTGAAATGAAAAATTGAAAATATGTATGTCTGAAATCCTTTTATGCCTTCTCTGTACTATCAGAAGGTACTTAGAATTATGCATATTCTTTCATCTACTTTCCTCTCTAACCTTTTCTCTAATTAATCCTTCCCCTTGCTTTCTGGTTATCAGCCATGTGGACATTCGTTTAGTCCATAAAACATACCTCCATAGAGGGCTTGTTTGCATAGCCTGTTTGCTTTGATAACAAGAGAAGAAAAAAGTATCTTGTAGGCAAAGCAAGCAGCCTGTGCTTTCTGATAGATAAAATAGCCCTTTAATAAAAGCTTTCCCTGAGCTTGCTGTTGTTCAACTAACTATGAGAGGTGTCACTAGTGCAACAGCAGCTGTTGGAATCACAATGTCACCGTGTAGCAGACACTTAGGGTCCCAGATCTTCACTGGTGTTAACTCAAATCCCTCCTGATACTGCTGGGATGAACCTGTAGTCTCATATGGCCATCATGCCTGCTGGCATTACTACACCAATAGTTTACTAGCACAAATTAGCAGCAGGAAAAACAAAGTCTTAATGCCTTCTTTTTTGGTTTGAGCCTCCTGAGAGTACCTTCTATTAGTAAAGAAGCCAGATGGCAAAGTTTTCTAAGAAATGTAGTTTGCAGGTTTCCAGCCCTGGAGGTACAACAGACAACATGTGCGGAATGATAACCCACAGAAAATCTGCAAAAAATCCTACTATATATTCTCACAGTGTTAGATATCTCAACTTCAAAACATCCTCCTGTACGTAAGTGAGGTGGAAAAGTGCTAGATGCCATGAGTTTGAGACATACAATACTGTGAGTACACAATACTTTTTCATAGTATACTTTTTCATATACAATGAGTATACGATACTTTTTCAAGTATACTTTTTCATATACAATGAGTATACAGTATTTTTCATAGTATTGTGTATCTCAACTTCATGGCAACTAGCACTTTTCCAACTTATGTACTTTTTAAATTAATATCTCAGGGAAACATAACCTTCATAAAGATAGTGGAAATGGTCTTATATTTACATTTCATTTTGTTCAACAATTAGCATAAAACCTGGTTCACAGTGGGCATTCAACAAATATTAAGAAGATGAATAAATGATACAATATTTTTAAGGTATCGCAAATAATTTGATCAAAGAATTGCTAATATACTACCAATACACACTGAAGAATTTGTATTCATTACTGAATAAAGTGAACTTTTAGTTTTTCACATATTTGTGAATTAGCTTCAAAGTTCTTATATGATAATGTGTCTTTAACCCTTTGTGTTAGTATAATCTATTTTGAATGAGTTAGGAAAGGACAAGAATATTAGAAACACCAACAACATCTGATCAAAATCATACTCCAGAGTTCAGTTAGGTGAGCGGTAGTGAAGAATGGACCACATATTGGTAGAAAACCGTGTTGGATAATAACTGACCTAGAAGACCCTTCTAGCACAACTCCAAGCTCTCCAAGGAATTCCAAGCCTTCTGCCCTCATATTTTCTTTATCCTCTTCTGTCCTTGCTATGTTAGAAAATGCATGTATTTTAATGTTTATTTGTTCACAAGAGAACTTGTTAATGCATTCAAAGCTTGTTCCACTGTAACCAGTCATAAAATTTGTGACTTATCATGAACTAGTTTAAGAAATAATGGATAAAATAGGAGTTTAAAGCACTTAGTACCTACAAAGAGCTGCAGATGAGCTAAATAGTATTTTCAAAATGTTTATATGTTTGCAACTTTTTCTATGCTCTGTAGAAACTATACGCTGTGAGCTCTATTTGCACATCTATGAAGAATGAGTTGGGTTTTGGCATATTTTGGATTACGTTAACAGATGTAGTTCTAAATATGTGGCATTTCTTTTAATGTTGTTACATCATAGAAATACTTTTTTTCTCTTGTTCTCAATATGTGGTGTCTACCTTTTAGAGGCTTTTTTAGAGGATGACAAATTTTGCCTAACACTCATTTATTAACACACATACACAGGCCACCTCACACAATTTGGCAAAGTAAACTTAATTGAAAAAAGGAAGAGATTACAGTCATGTATAACATATTTTAATTAGAATCCATTAAAATTTATATTAATGAATGGAATTTTAAAGTATTCTTGATAAACGTTCATTTGTTACTTTATATCTTTTGTCTCTTTATAGAATAAGAAAAACACATTTGCAAAAAGAGAGGTTCCCTTTTGTTCATGCAACTAAAAGATCAGTGGTGACCCTTTGATCAAAATGGTGTGTTGCTTAATAAACCTACTAAGGAAGCTTTCTAAATAATCCTTTGATTTCAAATAACTTATTTTTGCTGCCAAATACATACTATTAACATTTTAGAACAATGAAATGTGTAAATTTAAGAATAAAGTTCTTTTTAACTTATTCTGAGAGTTATTCTACTTTATCAATGTTCTTAAATTTAAAACCCTGTTAAGAGAAAGGAAAATAAAATTTAAAAACAGAAAACAATAACATCAAATCTATACTCCTTTTGAAACCTGTCTTCTTCTACTTGTTTCTAGTTAAAATATTTTTTGCAAAGCACAGTAGCATCTAATTTTGTAGCTATAGGGAAATCCCTGGGAATTTGTTTTACTTTAGAATGTTGGAATTTTATTTTTCAAATTTGAAAATATTTTAAATATATTAACATTTTTAAGTATATAACTTCATCTTAACTTTTTAAATTATTTATTCTTTTTCTGAGTCTTGAAGATATTTCAAATATCTGATTATCATGCTTACTCTCTCATATCTTAATCTGAACAAAAGTATTATTCTATAATATGTTTAATTTCTATCATAATTCTTATTTGCACATTTGAGAATCAAAAAATATTTAGAGCTAGAAGAACCCCTTACTAAACATTTTTTTAAATTATGCCTGTATCAACTTGAGTCTTTGGCCACATTTTTAGACTTAACTAATGATAAAACCAGAAATACAGCACCCATTTACTCCAGAACTGCTTCTACCTCCAGAAACAGCTCAAATTGGCAAAGAAAAAGAAAAAAAAAAAAAAACCCTGAGACTTTTAAAACAAAAGAAGTATAGTCAAATCTGAGTTATAGAATGGTTATTTCCAAAATATTTGGTTTTAGAGAACAGTATGTGTAATTTGAGGCAATTTACATAATTCTGTTTTATTAGGCAAATATTAAAATGACTTTGCTTCTCCTGAATAAACAATGTCTGATGATAATGAGGATAATTGAGGAGTGGGGTTGACAGTAGTTTGCAATTTTTTTCACAGAATTTTAATATATGTCTTAGGTAAAATGCAAAACCCCAAATCATTTTAGTTAATCAAAAGCTGTAATTGAAATAACGGAAAAACAGAAGCAGAACCAAAAGAAAACATAATCATATGAAAACTCATAAACATATGGTGGAGAACAGCACACGCTATGGCCCGTCAGGGTGGGCAGTGGGAGGAGAGCATCAGGAAAAGTAGCTAATGGAAGCTGGGCTTAATACCTAGGTGATGGATTGATCTAGGCAGCAAACCACCGTGGCACATGCTTACCTACTACGTAACAAACCTGCACATCCTGCATATCCTGCACATGTACCCGGGAGCTTAAAATAAAAGTTGGAGAAAAAAAAACTTAAAAGAAAAACAGACCACCTCTCTATATATACTTATTAAACAGGAAATCTGAACAATAAATTTTGTGCTTGATTAGCTAAGTAGCCTAGTTGGCCTTTCATGAGCAATATTATGCTGTGATCTAAAAAGTTAATGATACTTGGATATTTTTAAGTTACGTGGTTATTTTCAAGAGCCGAAGAATGCTGCTTCCACTTAATTAGCTACTAGGCCCTTATTAACATATAGTGTCCAATTTTATTTTTTTATTTTTGGGATAATTTATTTTACCCAGAGAATTTAAGGAAGAGCAGAATTGATTAAATCATTATTAATTGGAAGATTAAGTCTGATTGAGTTGTTTATCCTGAGGAGAAACTAAGTTAATCAAAACCTATAATTGAAATAACTGAAAAACAGAAGCAACACCAGAAGAAAACGTAATCATGTGAGAACACGTAGACGAATGGTGGGGAACAGCACACAGGCCTGTCTTTATTACTTTCTTTAGGTGTATTAGTTATTATAATGGCCAATAAGAGTAACTGCCATTGATCACCTCAATTTTATTTAGAACAGAGGTTCTCAAAACATGGGCTTAGTATTAGCAGCATTGGAATCACCTGGGAATTCTTAGGCCCTACCCCAACCTGTATATCAGATCGTATCTGTAAATAGGGCCTGGCTCTTGCTTTTAACAAGCCATCCTGGTGATTCTAATAAATATAAAATAATGATTGAGAACTAATGTTTTAGAAGTAGGCTGGGGGAAAGAACAAGTGATACTAAGACAGGCGTGATGGCTCATGCCTGTAGTCCCAGAACGTTGTGAGGCCAAGGGGGGCAGATCACAAGGTAAGGAAATCAAGACCATCCTGGCCAATACGGTGAAACTCTGTCTCTACTAACATACAAAAAATTAGCCAGGTGTGGTGGCGCACACCTGTAGTCCCAGCTACTCAGGAGACTGAGGCAGGGGAATCGCTTGAACCTGGGAGGCAGAGTTGCAGTGAACCGAGATCACACCACTGCACTCCAGCCTAGGCAACAGAGCAAGACTCTGTCTCAAAAAAAGGAAAAAAAGAAAAAAAAGAAAAGTTAATCATGCACACACATATATTAAGATATTATTTGTTGATTGAAAAGTTAAGCTCCTGCTTCTTTCAAGATTTTTTGGTTTAGAGACACCACAGCCAGGTAACAAAGATGTTGTCTAGCCACAATCATCTGAAAAATTAAGATTATCACTTGATTTTAGAGAGAGAAGGTCATACTTTTCTTCCTTTATTGTAACAAAAAATGGACTTATTAAAAGCCATATTACCAACAAAATAGAGGTGCTTAGTTCAACACTTAAGAGTAAATACCTTACGTATATTTCATAATATGCTAAATCACTTTTAGCTTTTCTCTACCAACTTAAGATGGATTTCAAAATAGAGTCAAAAGCCATCTCCAAGGCTCATCTTCAGCCTTTGGTTTTGTCTGGCAATGGCCAGGAAGTGTGCCTCCCTCACCGCGCCCTCCCTCCCCCGCTCCATCTACTTCTGTTCTGCCATGGTGTCTGGCCCACTTGTTCGTGTGCTTTCAGTGGATTTACAGGGTCTTTTTCTGGTCACTTATATAAGCTGGAGGCAGACAGAGAAGAAAATGGGTATATGTTTAAATCTTTGACCTTCTCTACCTACTCATAAATATAATCACGTATTTTTTTAACCATTTATGGCTCACTCTATCATTTCCTATCAAGACAGAACCAATCAGCATCTCCCTTTGGTGTGGGAATCACCAGGACCTTGTAATATGTGAGGGAAGGAAGGATCACACAGAGCGAGGCCAAGATGAGTTATGACATACAATTGTGTTGTGGCCCACTAGGTGACAGGGTTGAAGGTTGCCCTCCAGGCTCGACAGTCTGCCTGTGCTGATGTCTGTGCTGTTGTCTGTGCTGACGTCTGTGCTGGTCTAAGTGCTTGACAGTCCTGCAGCACCACAGTACCCCAAGTGTAAGCTCTGAAGCTGCGTTTCTCTTCCTTACTCATGCTTGACCATTATTACCCCAAAGATGACACCATGCAAAGTTTGCTCTGTGGAATCTGGCTTCTTCCTTCACGTAAAAATTGTAGACACACCAGCTCTTTCATTACTACTTAGACTTTTGTCTTAACAAAAATACCAGGTTAAATTCTACTTGTCCTCCATATTTTATTTTGGGAGATGGTTTCTTTTTTCTACTAGAAGGCCTTTCAGAAAATAACCTGTTTCACTCTGGTTTCTTTACTTTTAAATCTCAGGGAGGAGCAAAGGGTTGAGATTTCTGTCCTGTCTCACAACTATCTCATTATTTCCTTCCCGTTTCCTGTGACCGGTGAATAAAACTAAGAACCTCAAGAACTTGTTGTGATGGATTCACAGGAAGTTTTCTTATATCATTTTACAGGTCTCTCATCTTCCTCGGCTCCTCTCCTTCACATTCCATAATTTAGATGTCTACTTACCTGCTGCTTTTCCTGGGCGATATAAGTAACTAAACCCTGCCTGCTCAGGCACCCTTTTTTATGTCAGTGTGTGTACCCTGGTCTGGTCTGGGTAAAAACTGTTAGTTTGGCAAAGCTTACCCACCTTCCGTGTTTCTTCCCCTCTTTCAGAATCCCCTTGCCAGTGCGAAGTGTCGATTGTTGTACTCTATCAAAAATGATTAATATTTCCCACTGAAACTGATCTGATTCCGTAATCAAGCAACTGATCATGTTACAGACATTAACGTAGAATATGTATTACCAGATCTTTGATATGCACGGGTTTAGTTTTTACAAAATATTTCCTTTAAGAAGCAACCTAGGATAGCATAAAGCTCACTGGGTGTGCAGTCAGCCAGACATAATTCCAAAATCCTGGAAAGATGAAAACAAAAATAGAAGAAAAAGAAGGAACAGAAGTGTGCAACGATAAATGAGAAAAGAACTAAAAGCCACTCTTGTACTAATAGTTATTATTACATTTGAACAGTGCCACTAGGAAAAAGAAATCAATGATGGAGTGCTTATATTTCAAGGGAGTTTCCCATGAACTTGAGAAGTATAAATAATGAATACTGAATTTTTTTTTTAAAGTATGCATAGTGAAACTTAAAAGGAAATTCCAGGGGGAAAAAAGTATTCTGATTTCAGCCATTATAAAAAATAAATCTGTTCATAACAAATAATCCAGATGTCATCAGAAGCAGATGGCAATGAAAGATTTTACTACTGAATTCAGTAGAAAGAAGCATTATCTATGACCATTTCCTACTGTAAAATAAGGAAGCCAGCCAGATCCCTGGGATACAAGCCCATGGTGTCTGAAGTGAAATTCAGTAGTAAAACCAATTCAAATGAAGAATAAAGAAACTCTTGAGAAGTTCTAAAAGAAAATGCTTTAACAGTACAGGATAGTTATTTGCATATCACAGAGCAGATTGAAATTCATTAAATGAAAGAGAATTCATGAGTTCAACATTTTTGCAACTCTAATTTGGTTTAGAATAGGTAGACTTTAGTTCATGGTATTTTGCACCGTGTTTTTTTCTGATTTTTGTTTTTGAAGTCAGTAGCTCTCTCAAACTTTTGATATATTTACATACATACACATATATACATATATAGTAACTTACACCTATACAACAATTTATATATACACCTAGCTTTCCAACGTTCCTATCTTTGCTTATTTACTACCCTAGCAGTGACATATTGCATTTCATAAGTAGATTCTGTCATTAATTTATGCCAAAATAAGACTGGCTATTTATAAAATACTCATCAGTTCTAAGAAAAAATATTCTCAGATTCCTTGTGGCTTTATAAAATTTCCTTCAATGTCAAATAAAAATGATTATTTTCCTTTTCCCAATGATGTTTGCTTAGTCATTTGCTAATGGTCTAATTTATTTTTTCATTCAGAAATAAAGCTATTCTTTGATAAGTAATTCAGAGGGAATAAATTATCACCAGACTTGGGTTTTGGTAACCTAAGTGTTAAAGTTAGCAAATACCACAATCTGCATTTGATTTCTGTGCTTTTCCTGTTATTTACCAAGTGTCTCCTTCTGTGCCATAAATAATTTGGAGTTCAAAGTGAACTATGCCTCTAAGTGCTAGAAAGCCCCAAATCACGTTTACTTCATTTGCTGATATTACCCTTATATAACCAGAATCTGAAACCACTCCACTTTCCCCCTAATTTTAAACAAAAGTCTTTCATAATGCCAACTTTAAGAATTCTTCTGGAAAATGGTAGAAGAGTAAATTTAATATGCAATGTTAATTGAT
Organism: Cacajao melanocephalus; assembly: GCA_963573385.1. Taxonomy (NCBI): domain Eukaryota; kingdom Metazoa; phylum Chordata; class Mammalia; order Primates; family Pitheciidae; genus Cacajao; species Cacajao melanocephalus. The sequence continues at coordinate 11,991 of CAUYLG010064994.1, read as the reverse complement.
CATAGAACACTTTTTGTATGTTTTATTACTAGTGGCACGATAATTTTACATGCCAGTAATAAGGGAAAATATATAGTTAATATGACCAAAAGATCAGAATATGAAAGCAATTAGTACGCGTTGATTTGGAACGGGTTTTCCTGATATCTGTTATTCAACAGTGGCATTTAAAATATAAAAGAATTTAAATTTATATGTAATTTGAGTCAGCATATACATAACCAACCTTCAACCCTTGAAATAATACAATTACAAATCTAACTGAATATTTCTTATGAGAATGTCTCATGAATAATTTCGAATATTCACTTCACCATGTTGTGAAATCAGACAGCTGATTCTTCCCAGTAGGAAGAATGAAACATTTTGCTACTTTACTGTCATGATGCCCTTACACTGAAAAGCAGTCATTCCAAATGATTTTTGTTTTTTTTAAGTGACCTTGAAGCAATCTTTAGAAGGAGAAAAGATTTAACAGAAAGTCTAGCCCATACCCTCATTTTCATGATGGAGAACGCAGAGGTCCAAAAAGTTTTACTTTCTCAAAGTTGCAAAGTTAGATTGCAGTAGGTTTGGAATTAAAACCCCAGGATCCTTGTGAAAGGTTAGTGAAATTCTCAAACTCTCAAAAATATATACCACAGGCAAGTTTAAGGTATCATTATTACGGTGTCATTATTAAAAACAAACTGTACTTCAAAATAGTATCTAACTTCCTGTCAGCAACTTAAATGTCTTACTTGAAACCAAAATATGGAAAATTCTTACATTTCTCTTCTGTCTTAGGTCAAATTAGAAAATAAGAGTTTTAAGAAAAGGAGAACCCGTCTACCTACTTATGTACCTGGGTTGCATCTGCTTTTTCTTTATCTTTATTTATATATGGAATGAGAGCAATATTTAGCATTAACCAAAGAGAAGAGCACAACACTAAATCTCTCAAGGCTTCTTTGCTCATTTTTAAAATACGAGTAATCACTGTCATAGGGCTTTTGTGAGAACTGGCTGTGATGATGTATATAAAGAACTTAAAACAGCGTCAGGCACATAATAAGAGTTCAATAAACTAGTTTTCAATTACGAAGTTTTTGACTTTACTGAATTATCATTTTCTCCGAATAACATCTGATTCAATTACTCTATTTTATGTAAAACATCTTGTCTTATTCATATCCATAAACTTTTTAGCTACCTCAGCCCCCTGGTTTAACATATTAGCTCTTGTTATTAAATGGAAAGAGATTAACATAGTATATCTGAAGTATCAACAATAAGGCACATACCTAGATATATCAGACATCACTTGACAATAATTGTATAAGTACTAACATCCCCCATTGTCTAAATGTGGACATTCAGTTCCAAGAAACTGACTTGACTAAAACTCCCTAGCCATGAGATGTTGAGTTCAAATCTAACTATAACAGCTTTGGAAGTCCATCAATTATCTAGCCTATCAAGAGACCTGAGAATCTGAAAGGACATCCAACTTTAAAAATTAAAACATATATATGTTCTGTTTTACCTGCTCTTCTGATAGAAAAACAAGTTTTGTTTAACTCACAATTCCATCCTTCTATGTCATCCAACACCAATGAACAATAAAGGGTCACAGATAAGGATACTTCCAAATTCTACCACATAAGGCTTACATGGGATAAGCAAATTCCTGAGTTGATCAGACTTGAGCCTAGGACCTTGAAGAATCTCCACCAGAAACAAAATATTCCCCTACTTTCATATTCTCCAAGCTTTTCCAACAAGAAAATAGGGAATCGGGTATTCAAAACTGCGTGCGTTGAAAATAGCAGCCCATGACAGGATATGATCATCTCCTTACGAATATTAAGACAGTCTTACTCGCCAACATCTCTCTAAGCAGTACAGATACTTTGGTTCATGAAAGTGACTCTGTTGTTTTCCTTCTCATTTATCAAATGGGCTCTCTTCTGAAACCATAGTGTTTATGTAAAAGAAACAAACAAAAACATCTCCACAAAGTTTGCACTCTAAAATTTACTCTACATGCTGTCAGAAACTTTCCAACTGATGATATAAAAACCTTTTGAAAGTTCAGTTATGATGCATGTTGTTTTGGAAATTTTGGACTTGTTCTCTTATTGCTAAGATGGCTGTAATTAAGACAGCTGCTGGGGAGATTTGGCAGGTGTACAAATGAAGTTAGAAATGTACATGTTTATCACTTAGAAGCTGCATATACCTACTGTTCTTCTTCGCCAAAAGATAACAATTCCACATTTTATAGGCAATTGTCTTTCCTTTTTTGTCCCAGAGGCTCGCCAAAATTCAATAAGTTTATTTTAGCGAAAGCCACCTTGCTGCACTCAGCATCTTGCCTGAGCAAAATTCCTTAAAATAAAATGAGCAGGAGCCATTACTGCAGTGTGAACAAAGCCAAAATGATCACGAGCTCGTTACTTTCTAAATGAGCTCATTACTATTAATTTCTCCTGTCCTTAGAGAATATGTGAAAAAGCAAGTTCATCAGGAGAGTAAAATAAATGTTAAAAACTGAGTTGGTAAAAATCTCTCTTCCCTTCTAAACTGCATCCTAAGTAAGGACATCCCATAGGACACTAACTCTCAATGGCACAGGCTCTGAATAGATAATTTTAGATGATTAGCTATGCACGATTCTGGGAGCACACATGGATGTTTTGACATTGGTATCAAACAGAAGCTAAATGTTTGTAGAACCACCTCAGTAAATGCATATAATTTAACGGATTCTGTTCTCAAGAAACCTATGACATTCCCTCCTTGGAAGTCCGTAATTGGAAAGAATGTAACAAGAGAGGCAAAAAATTAAAAATAAATAGTAACATTTAAGGACTTTCTTTCTCTGCAGACCAAATTCTATGACTGTTCCTATGATACCCTAAATCGGTAGACTTTAGTATGCACAATGTAGCCATATGGCTAGAGGGCAAAGCTTTAGGTGGGAAGAGTGAGGAGAATAAAGCATTTTATTTCTGTGATACCTCCTCAAGATTCCCTATTGAACAGCATCTCCTCCCTAGCTTTTTGACATTTGCCTTCTGCTAAACTCTTAATTACCCCCAGTTTTAATCCACACAATGGGATAAGTAATCGTTCTTATATTCCAGGAAATAAAATAAGATAGTATATGAAAAGAGCTTACATGTCCTCTGACACAGAGGAAGAGCCAAAAAAATTACATATTATATTACTGAATATGGACAGCATTTTCATTCTTCTCTATGTTCCCTACCAAATGGAGAATGTAGAGAGACAAGCAGAGACCTGCTTCTCTTACTTTGAAAAGACTAGCAGGTCCAGATGGGGTTTGGGACCGCAAAGAACACTTTTGTGGACATGGGGATTCCTTTTCTGTGAGTTACATTTCCTATGCTTTCTAAACACATGAGGGTAGTAAATCTTCAGGTCTAAGACCAGGAAAAGGAGCAAGGTATACTGTTTGGCTGGACTTAGTGTCAGCCTTATGTTAAAGCAGCAGAAGGAATCTCGACTCACACAAGGTTCAGCCTATTTTGGTATGATGAAAGACTATACTTGTATTTGGGGTTATTTGCACCATCCTATATTGTAACTTTTCTTGTAAGCCTGCAATACCAGAAAGCCATCAAAAATTGGTAGTTTGAGATTCTTGTAATTGCCATAAAGATAACACCTCAATTATCTCTCTAGCTCTCTCTCAGTCTATCAATCTAAGTATCCATCTTTCTATAAAAAGATCATTTTTTTCCCAGTAGAGATCATTTTTATTATTATGCAAACTTCTTCTGGTCCTTTTCCCAGATGAGTTTACTTAATGATATCTTAGTTCAAAAAGCCATACATATAAAGCTAAAATGCTACTGATTAGCCTGCAAATCAGTAGCATTTATCCTCTAAGTAATACTGTGAAATATTTTACTTTAAAACAGAAACACATCTTTCAAAAAAAATAGCTGCTACTCTTTATTAAGATTCAAGCTGCTAAAGGTAATATAAAATGGAAAAGGAGAAACCAGTATCTCATTTAAAAGCTAGAAATGCCCAAGTATTAAATAAGAAAGTGTCACACTGATGACAGATGAGTGTCCAAATCCAAAGCAGAAAAATCAACAATTTATGAGTGGACTTCTGGTACTTACAATTATATTTCAAATGCTTATAAACCTATGTATCACTAATATATTATTTTAAAAGCAAAGGAAATGTTCTAAGCCAAATAAAGGTTGGTTGACCCTTGAAATGTATGTATTTTTATTTTAAAAATGTATAACCTTGAAAAATGTTAAAATCACAACCTTTCCTAGTCTAGCTGATACTGACTGCATTACTAATACTACCAAGTAAGTTAAACATTAAATAAAACCTTCCATGCTATGCTACTCAGACCTTCCAGGCTATGCTAACCTCTAAAACATTTCTCTGAAGAAAGGCAGGTGGAACACCTTGGAGAAAAAAGCTTTGCCCCTGATCAACCAAAATATATAGAAGGCTTTGAATAATTTATCTAAAGCTGTCAATTCATACGCCCTAATGTACTCTTTCAACATGAATGCCACAGAAGGTGAAAGATCCAACTCACTGTTCTTCCTTCAGGCTCTAATGTTTTACCACTGTCTGGAAAATATCCCAACTGTGGCTAAAAAACACTTGTATCAAGGAGACAATCAGAAAAGATCATAAAATAATCAAAACTCAGAAGCTGTGAAAAGAAGACTGTACCTTATTTGTAGGCCTCTGAATGTTACTCAGTATGTTTTTCGTCTTAGGCATCAAGCAACTGATTAAAACGGGATTTATTTTATAATAATGGCATTCAAACTCCATGAGCTTCGTTATTTAATTCTATGCGTTGCCCAAATTTTATGTGTTTGTCTCAAAGGCGTATTCTGAACTGTATGAACAAAATATAATGTAAAGCTTTTACCTAACTTACTAATATTTCAAATGCTTATAAACCTATCTATCACTACAATGATATTTTCAAAGCAAAGCAAATGTTCTAAGCCAAAGAAAGGTTGGTTAATCCTTGAAATGTATATATTTTTATTTTTAAAATGTATAACATTGAAAAATTAAGTGTGGTAAACCACACCCCAGCCCAAATGCATTTGCACTTTGTTCAAAATAATCAAACTACAAAGACTCAGCTACAAATGATGAAAGAAAGATGAACAATGTTAACTGCTTTTCATTATTCTGTTTATTTAAGATGATTCAAGACAAAATTATCACAGAGAAACTAAGAAAAAAAGCCAATCTGGGTTATAGAGAGAAAAATTAAGGTAGAATCATTATGTGCAAGAGTGGAAGAGCATGGCACAACTGCCTTTCAAACTTTTATACACAGAACAGAGCAAGAAATATATCCAACTTTGGCCGGGCGCGGTGGCTAACGCCTGTAATCCAAGCACTTTGGGAGGCCAAGGCGGGTGGATCACGAGGTCAAGAGATCAAGACCATGGTGAAACCCCATCTCTACTAAAAAATACACAAATTAGCTGGGCTGTAGTCCCAGCTACTGGGGAGGTTGAGGCAGGAGAATTGCTTGAACCTGGGAGGCGGAGGTTGCAGTGAGCCGAGATTGAGCCACTGCACTCCAGCCTGGCGACACAGCGAGACTCTGTCTCAAAAAAAAAAAAAGAAATATATGCAACTTCATCATCCAGTAACGTATACACATATTCTCACACACCATCACAAACGCTAATATACACAGGAGAAGATAAAGAGCTGAGATACAATTTTCATGAAATAACACTTATCATTACATGACACAGTCTATTTTCTAACCTATCTATCCCATTGTTTTAGGCCATTTTCATGCTGCCGTGAAGAAATACCTGGTACTGGGTAATTTATAAAGGAAAGAGGCTTAATTCACTCACAGTTCCACATTGCTGGGGAGATCTCAGGAATCTTACGATCATGATAAAAGGGGACACAAAAATGTCCTTCCTCACATGGCAACAGGAGAGAGAAGTGCAGAACAAATGGGGGAACAGTCCCTTATAAAATCATCAGATCTCATGAAAACTCACTCACTAGCAAGAGAACAGCATGCAGGAACTGCCCCATGATCCAATCACCTCCCACAAGATCCCTCCCATGACACGTGGAGATTATGAAAACTACAATTTCCGTGTTATCTCATCTCATCCCATCCTATTCTATTCTCTTTCACCTATGTTGGGGCAACTTCTGTGCTCCAGATATTTGCTATTGCCTTTACACATCCAGGAGGTAGGATGTGCCCCAGCTGCATCACGCATTTCTTGCTTTCTACCCTGAAGCTTCTCAACCACTCCTGCTCAGGACTAGATAAGAATGCCATCAACCATTCTGATAGCTGCATAAAACTAAAAGTGTGAGGTAAATTAGATATTTTGGAATACTCCTTGACTGTTACGGGACTGGAGTCATTGAAAAAAAAAAATTCCTCTCTTTTCTTTTTCTGAAGCACATGACTGACAATTTTTCAGTTACAGCAGTGGAGTCTCATGCACATAATAATGACAGAATAACACATCTGTGGATTGTTTCTTCCTTCTTCCCAGCTTCACTACTCTCAGTCCCCAACTGCGATTCCTTAGGATCAAATTCATATAAACCATCAGCATAGTACTCTAGACTCAATGACTTATTTAGGGGGAAATGCAGACTAAGATACCACCTTATTTTTCTTAATGTTGATTGTAAATTGATTTCATGATCCATTCATATTAATTTGCAATGCTGCAATCTAGGCCTTGGGAGGGGGGAAAAAAAACTCAAAAAAAGACACTAGGTGATGGTAGAGAGGAAGAATATTTATACCAATTCTCATACTAACTGGCTTGTAAGCTACCCATTGATGAGGGTTACTTAACATATCTAGTGTAACATAGCTATAAGGAAAACAGTCTTTATCAACCCCATTCACTGCTGCCTGCTTTTATGATTTCATATGAAAACAAAATGCAAATTCTGCATTTCAATTCAATCTAACAAATATGTATTGAGTTTCTACAATGCTGAAGGTTAGAATGTATCTAGAAGAGAAGTGAAACATATATCTTTTTGTGATAAGAAATTGGAAGTCATATGGGTACTGTTGATGGTTTCGAACTCTTCATGACAGGAAATTAGGATTTTGAAGAGGAAATAAAAAATATAGAAGTGACAAAGTTTCTGTATCTATCTATCATCTATCTATCTATCAGATTAAAGAAGAGATTTAAATGAAATTTGATGGCTGGAGCTTAAATTCTCAGAAAAAGAAATACATAGGAAAAAACAATTTTAAAAAATAACAACTAGAGTAACCAACATAACTGAAAACAGTGTGAGTAACACAATCGTGCATCAGCTTCTTATACCTGAGTATCCAGGGAAAGATAAACATGAAATTCTATCATAAGTAGCTACATATGTCCATGTAATTATTACAGGGCTTCCCTGATTACTAAGTAGGTTTATTGGTTGTGAAAATTTCCTCTTCTGTGTATATGTAGTCTTATCTTTTCCCATCAATCTGCTGGTTAATTCTTTTCCATGGATCTCTAGAAAACTTTTTTTTTTTTTTTTTTTACATATTCTGAATAGTAATCTTCTGTCAGTTATGTGTTACAGATGAAGGAATCTTACTTCATTAGTATTCCAAAAGAGTCCCAGTAGCATCTGACAAACTCTTCACTTGCCAGGCTGAATTTAGTCAAAAATAGATGAAGACTCTGAAAGAGGGCACTGACTGTTTTAAGAAGTTTTATTGGTGGTCCAGAAACATGATATCCCAGGATTCTAAAGAGTCCCTATCATTGTATTTGAAGCACTACGGAGATCAATGGAAAGGTCAAATGGTGAGAATTGTGCAGACAGTCCTGCTAGATCAAAGGCTTCACATTCATTCCTACCTAAATTTCAGAATATTTAAAATGGTCTGTAAACACTTTTAAGGGAAAAGAAAAGAAAAAGTGCCCCCTGTACTTGTGCTGTTAAGCACAGGGCTGCCTAGAGTCTTGCCCAGTGCAGTGACATGCAGTAAGTGCTAAATAAAGATTTACTAAACAATATGGAGGTGCCGTAGGCAATGCAGCTTAAGAGGGATGTCAACAACTGGAAGCACATCTAGTGATGGATAATGAAGGTAACAAGGAATCTGTTAACAGAAAACAAAACAAAACAAAAACAGTCTCTGTAAAGAATTTTAGAGAGGTTTATTCTAAATAGCCAGTATGAGTGACCACAGCCCCGAGAAACAGTCTCAAGAGGTCCTGAGTAAGTGTACCTGAGGCAGCTGAATTACAGCTTGGTTTTATACATTTCAGGAAGCCAAGAGTTACAGGCAAAGATATAAATCAATGTGTGGAAGATATACACTGGTTTGGCCCAAAAAGGTGAGATATCTTGAAGCAGGGGTTCACAGGTTATAAGTGGATTCAAATATTGTTTAATTACGAATTGGTTAAAGGAGTAAGGCTCTGTCTAAAACTTGGAGCCAGCAGAAAGGAATGTTTTAAGTAAAGATACGGATGCTAGGTACCAAGATTGATGGCCTGCTGCCATAACTTAACAATTGCCTGGCATAGCCCTAGGTCTTATTTATAATTTGATATCTTATTGTCACAAAGAGTCTGTTTTGTCAGTTTTCTAATCTCTGTTTTATTTTTATGAAGCATGCCTGACCTCCCTTCCCATCAAGGACAGGAACTCAGTTTTTCAGGCTTCTTTGGGGGTCCAGTCCCCTTGGCCAAGAGAGGTTCTGTTCAGTTAGTTGTAGGGATTAGGATTTTATTTTTAGTTTACAAGTCTAAGGACCATGTCAGGTGAGAATCATTTAAAGAACTGAACTTACTGAGACTGAGGGAAAGAGGAATTTAGTAGCATGAAATCTTTCTTTAAAAAGTCACGTGACTTTGATATGGAAGTGATGTTAGAATCAGTCCCCCCATGGCAGGACAGGCCCATAGAAAGCAATTTAAGATGGAAAGATAAGGGACTTTCTGACTTAATCCAGCAAAACCAAAAACATTTCTTAAGCATATGTTCTATGCTGCAACACCGTGCTAGATGCTGGGGGACAAAAATACATAGGACATGGTATCAGTTCTCAAAGTGTTTTAAATAAGATAGAAGAGGCCAACAGCCACAAAATTAAAAGCAATAAAGTATGATAAAGTAATGTAAATAGTGTGCTAAGGGAACATAGAGATGTGGTGATTAATACATTTAAATGTTGCTAACCAGTTCATGGGTTACCTGGAAAGGTACTGAGATCCCCAACACAGGAGGTACTGAATTCAAATCTGAATTAGACTCAAATGCATTTGAAGTGTACAGTAAACACACTGGGGTAAAAGCTGACTGAGTTTCAAAAAAACAGGAAATAAGGTGATTGTATTTCCAAGAATGTTTTTGCTTAATGTGCTTCATTCTAAAACAATGTGGAACCAATAAACAATAAATAAAACTAATACATCATGGATCATACACTGATCCATGTCTTGTATAAACAGTCTACACCATACACCGATCCATGATGTAGATTGGCCGTTGGTAAACTATGGCCCATGGGTCAAATCCAGTTTGCTCCCTGTTTTTATAAGTAAAGTTGTATGTAACACAGCCATGTTCATTAACTTATGAATTACTTGCCTGTTTTCACAAAACAAGTACAATTTTTAGTAGTTTGCAGAAGAGTTTATAGTCTGAAAATCTAAAATATTCACTATCTAGTTGCTCACAGAAAAAGCTAGCTGACTGTTGGTCTAGATGCTCACCACTTAGCCATGTTGAAAGAGGGGTTATTGGGTTAACTATTGGATGAAATTATTTTAAATTTTATGTCACACTTTAAAATTACAATTATGTATATTTTTATTGTTTGATCTGGAGCAAACTGTTTTGCTAATATACATAACATGTTCTTATCTGTTAACAAATACAAAACAATACTAACTCCCTAAGAGTGATGAAATTCTCAGTACAATCAATCCCATTCAATTAGATCATGTTTGTTTTTACTTCCAATCTAAAAATTACATTGTAAATCTACAGATTACATGGGTTTCACCACCATCTCCAGTAAAAAATACATTTAAATTGATCGGAAAACAGTTGAACTGATAGTGCTGTATCAACAAGACCTATGTGATGAGGTAATGCTTGCTGGATGTTTAATGTTAAATTAATGAGGATTATGCAACCATTACTACTCCTAGAGTACCAGTAATAGATGTTTTATTATTATGTGAATAGAGAGATTCCTTCTTCTCACTATTTTGCTTGCACACTAATTGATGTGGCAAAGCTTCCCGAAAAATTGAATGCTGAGGTGTATTTTGAATGCAGGCAAGAACGTATGAATTGGAAACTATTTTTCTGAGTTAAAGTAACTAATAACATTAGAAAAGTTCACTTATCTGTGTCTCATCATTCATGCCCATACTCTCATAAATATAATGCTCTTGATAGAAATGTGGGAAAAGGTTCTCTTGTGGGCGGCTGTGGCAGTCAGCCTTCAAAATGATCCCTGATGATGCTCATCTCCCAGTAGTCATACCCTTGTGTTGTATCTTCTCATATTAAATAGAGCAGTCTTGTATAATCAATAGACACTGCACAAATGACGGCATGTCATATCTTCAGCTAGTTCATAAAAGACGCTGATACTTCTACTTTGTTATCTTGGATCATTTATCACAGGGAAGCCAGCTGTTATTACCTAAGGATAGTTAAGAAGCCTTAGGGTGAAGTGTCATGTCAAGCAAATGAGCCTTTTGCCAAGAGCCAACAACAACACTCCAGATACACAAATGAACAAACTTAAAATCAGATTCTCTACTCCCAATGAAGACTTCGGATGACTGCCCATATCTTAACTATAACCTCATAACAGACTCTAAGCAGAATCACACAATTCTATTCACAAATCCATAATCCACAGAAGCTGAATAATAATAAATGCTTATTATTGTTTTAAGCCACTAAGTTGTGGCATAAATTGTTATGCATATTAGATGACTAATATACCACTGCTTGAGTAATTATGGAGCCCTGCTTCTCTGAAAGGATTTGTCCACATGACATAGCCCATGGCATCTTGCAACAGAAGGCCCCAGTCCAAAGGCCAGACAGCAACTTCATGCAAAATAGATGAAGGCCATTCTCTATGTACATTCAAGCCTATCAGGGTTCCTGGATTAAGGTGTGGAATGTTGCAAAGGGAAATGCTTTGGACTAGGAGTCTGGCAAGACACAAGCTCTACTCATTTGAAGACATGTGACATGGAGCATGGCACATAACTTCTAAACTTAATTTCAGTAAAACTGAAATGGTAGGAACAGCTCAGGATTGCAGCTCCCAGTGAAAGTGCAGAGGGTGAGTGGACGCCGCATTTACAGATGGATTTTTATTGCCCACAGACTAGGAGATTCCCAGGCGGAGGAGCCCTAGGGGTTGCCAGCGCGGCTTTTGGCCGGCGCGGCGGTTTTGCCAGCGCCCCGGCGTCGCAGTTCTCCGTACAAAATATACTAGTCTGGGTCTCCCTTCTAGCTGGCAAGTGGAGCTTCAAGAAGGCAGAATCACCCATTCATCCGATTAAAAAGGGGTCTGAAACAGGGAGCCAGGCCAGGAGATTCCCGGGTGAAAAAGCGCCACGAATATCAGCGTCGCTGTTTCAGCCGGCGCAGTGGGACGCCGCACGAGAAATCATGCAGATCCCGGCGCCTTTTCATCAGGCGACTGGAACACCTGGGAGAGAGTCAATCTTTCAACAAAACAAAAAAGGCTCTGAGGCAGGGAGCCAGGTGATCAGGCTCAGATAGTCTCACCCCCACAAAAAGAAAAACAGCAATTGGAAATGCTCAGGGTTGAGAGTTTCACAGCAAGCACAGCTGAACCCGGGACGGTCCAGCTTTGTGGGGGAGGGGCGTCCACCATTACCGAGGCACTCCACCACTACGGAGGCAGTCCGCCATTGCTGAGGCAGCTTGCCGTTACCAAGGCAACTCGCC
>CAUYLG010064992.1:0-72627 GCA_963573385.1 Cacajao melanocephalus | reverse complement strand
CACACCTGCTGAGACTGGGACCACTTAGATGTGCCATTTCACATCTAAGAATGTGCACATCTCTGAGATGTGAAAGAAAGCAGAGTACACAGAGAAAACCCATGCAGACATGAGAGCACACAAACTCCACGCAGACAGTGGCCCTGGTAGGGAATCAACTTTTTTATCATCAACCTTATAAGAAAAGGATGTTATTCCTGACCCTGCCGCAGATCTTGCATGCATCTGCCTGAGTGTGCAGATCGGTGGTATGTGGTGGTTTGATTCAGCACTGTGCATAGTAGGAAAAGTTGGAAATAAACCAAATGGAGGCTGGGTGAGGTGGCTCATGCCTGTAATCCCAGCACTTTGGGAGGCCGAGGCGGGCGGATCACGAGGTCAAGAGATCAAGACCATCCTGGCCAACATGGTGAAACCCCGTCTCTACTAAAAAATTCAAAAATTAGCTGGGCATGGCGGCGTGTGCCTGTAGTCCCAGCTACTTGGGAGGCTGAGGCAGAATTGCTTGAACCCGGGAGGCAGAGATTGCAGTGAGCTGAGATTGCGCCACTGCACTCCAGCCTGGCACCTGGCAACAAAGCAAGATTCTGTCTCAAAAAAAAAAAACAACAAAACCAAATGGTTTATTCAGTGGGAGAACGGGTGCATAGGTCACAGGCCAACCACACAGTGGAATGCCACACAGCCACAAGAGGGAGCAAAATAGATCCACGGATGCCAAAGTAAGCAAGCTCCAAAATCCACTGAGAGCTCCCAGGATGGTTAATTGGAACATATCTTCCCAAGTCCTAGCACCTGGGAAATGCTAATACACGTTAATTACTCTCGTTACTATAGGATCGTAATCTGTGACTGTTGATGAAGGAAAAAATGTTGAACGCCACACAGAGGACCGCAGAGAACATCTCGGGAAGGGACCCAGGACACCGGGAAGGAGCACAGGGGAGAGGGATGCAGGGGACATTGTCATTCTCTGCCTTTTTGTGCTGTTGGAATTTTCATCATGCATCAGTGTCAACTGCTTAAAAATTTAAAATTTTGAACATAATAACTGCAGACTAAGCCTGTCCTGGGGGTGAGGGGCAGCGGGCCACATGCAGTGGTGAGCTGGAGCTGACAGCACCTCTGAGGCCCAGCAGAGCAGAGAAGCTGGCGCAGGCTTGCAGGCATCCACACCGGCCCAACTCAGGCCCCGATAAGAACACAAGCCAGTGTGGGAGCGGTCGGGCCTGCCTGGGGCTGAGATACTCTCACTCTATGTAGAATTCCAACTGGCCTGTCACAGGGCACCCCAAACAGCAGATAAGTAGCAAAACATGAGGGACGTGGGACAGGCACAGGCACCACCAGCAGCAATGTGACACGGGAAGGAGGGGCCAGAAACACCGTACAAGCACAGAGTCTGAAAAAGTGTAGCACCCCCCAGCCACCAGCACAGGGCATGAGGCTGGGTGTCCCCAGCTGTGATGAGCTGCTGGCTGGCGACCCGTCATCACCATGACACGGCTGGATGGGGGAGCGCAGGGAACCTACCTGAGATTGAGACAGACAGTTAAATTTTTAAAGATGAAACAAAAAAACTTCCGGCATTTAAAGTTCCACTGAAGGCCAGACTTGGTGGCTCACGCCTATAATCCTAGCACTTTGGGAGGCCGAGGCAGGCGGATCACCTAGGTCAGGGGTTCAAGACCAGCCTGGCCAACATGGCGAAACCCCATCTCTTCTAAAAATACAAAAATTAGCCGGGCATGTTAGCGCATACCTGTAATCCCAGCCACTCGGGAGGCTAAGGCAGGAGAATCACTTGAACCCAGGAGGTGGAGGTTGCAGTGAGCTGAGATTGCACCACTGCACTCCAGCCTGGGTGACACAGGGAGACTCTGTCTCAAAAAAAAAAAAAGTGGCTGAGCGCGGTGGTTCATGCCTGTAACCCCAGCACTTTGGAAGGCCAAGGCAGGTGGATCATGAGATAGGGAATTCAAGACCAGCCTGGCCAAGATGGTGAAACCCTGTCTCTACTAAAAATACAAAAATCAGCCGGGCACAGTGGCAGGTGCCTGTAATCCCAGCTACTTGATCCTGCTTGACCCTGGGAGCTGGAGGTTGCAGTGAGCCAAGACCGTGCCACTGTACTCCAGACTGGGCCACAGAGCAAGACTCCATTTCAAAAAAAAAAAAGTTTCACTGAAAAGTGGAAAACTGATGCAAAATGGATTCCTCCTGGAGGGGCCTGGGTATCTCATCTGGCATTTGGGATTCTGATCTCTAATAAGGGCCTTGCCCAAAATGGCCACCTCCGTCCCTCCCATCCCCTGTCCTTGCACTGGGCTCCATGGAGGAGACACCTGTGTGGGTGAGACGCTGCTCCTCACCTGTGGCACACCCAAGCCCCCTCAGGGCAGTCGGGAGTCCCTGCCCGCGCCCCCAGGCTGGTGGTTGAGGGGTCTGGGTGCCATGGAGACCTGCAGGCTGCAGAAATGTGGTCATGGTGGCCCTGCTTGGAGATGGCCCTGTCTCATGGAAATGTGCTGGAGCCATGATTAACAAGAGGTCAAGGCCATGCTGTCATTTTTATTTTCTTTTTTAATTACTCTGCTGCCCTTTAGATCTTGGAGACCCAAGATCTAAAATTAGGCCACTGGATCTTGCACCTGACTTTCCGAGTTCCCCAGGGCACAGGCGGGTCAGCGCTGACAGTGAAGCGGTGTCAGATGTGCTCTCAGGGAACAACGTTTTCTGAACACGCTGCTCCCTGCACCCCTCATCCCTTTCCCCGCTTCCTCCAGCCAGGAGCCTTGGCTGGAGGGCGGCCCGGTCCCCCTGGGTCCACTGTATTCTGTGGAGTCCCAGCCCGTCACTGGCCTCCCAGAAACCCCAATCACAAACTTTTCTTCATGGAAACCAATACACAGGTTTCCATTGAGGTGTGCGGTGCCTGGGCGGCTGGGGGATTAGGAAGGCTTTGCTGTCCCCAAACACGGTGTCCTCAGGGACCTGTATCCATGGCCAGGAAAGAGTTAATGTCACTGCCTCCCTCTATCCAGGCCACGAAGTCTGCGGCAGGGACAAAGAACAAGGTGTCGGGCCCCACCAGCCCTCAGATGTGCTCCCCACCCTCCAGGAAGGGTGACCTGGCAGCTGGGTGGGGAGGGTGCCCCACATTGCTGTCCTGGCTCAGGGCAGCGTGTCCCTCCGGGGCTTGGCTGTGGGAATGAATGCAGGGCGCCTGCACCCCTCGGACTTTCCGAGTCCTCCCTGTAACTATCCCTGTCTCCCGGGGAGGCTGTGAGGAGCCGACAAGAGCTGGGGAGAGCATAGGTGACCACACACACGGGCCCTTCCCAGCGGCCACCCTGGTCTGCTGGTAGTGCCACTGTCCCAGAATGACCCCTCACATGAAATTGTGCTCCAGTCCCTCACTCTGGAACCCCCCAACTCTGCACCTTTTAAGCCCACAGCGGCTCCCAGGCCCGTGAAGGGCCTGTGTCCACCCAACTGCCAGCACTAAGCTGACCCAGCACCCCCTGCTCAGCTCAGCTCCCACGTGTGGCCTCCTCCAAGGAGAGCCACATCTAGGACCTTCAGCAGGTTCTCCCTGGCAGCACCTGGCAGTCAGATGTGGCCACATGGTCCCTTCCAGGGCTGTACCCTACGTGGAAAGCTGAGCCAAATCTAGAAACTTCTCTGGACAACTGTCCTCAGCTCCCCACTATGTCCTCTGCCTGTCCTGAAGGCTGCCATGTCCCCACCACGACAGGAGAGGAGCCACACTTGGGGGAACCACTCTGTCTCCCTCCCTCCCTTCCTCCCTCCTGCCCAGCAGTCACGGCCCTCCCACCTAGTGCACACCCAGACAGGGGTAGGGTGGAGACCCCAGCCCATGAGCAGGAGCTGGCTGGCTGGGGAGGCCAGCAGAGGCCAGGCTGGGGGCCTGGTAGCTGGGATCCTGCAGCCAACAGCAACCCTTTCAGCAACTGCTCCGTTCTGTCCTCTGGTCTGTTTCTCTCACAAACATACCTTGTGCAGAGGTGTTTGGGTTTTCAGTACAAAGAAGACAGTGTTAGAGACCCGACCGCCTCCCCTCAGCCACAAGCCAGTGGGAGGCTGGCCTCTGTCCCCGGTAAACAAGGGTGAAGTTCCTGACAATCCATGAAGAGAAGATGCTGCCCCAGATGTCTGCAGCCCCTCCCATGTCCTGCTCTAAAGAGAGCTGTCATGGCCCCGGAGGCATGAACATGGCCCCGGAGGCATGAACACGGCCCTCCCGTGCAGGGCCGGCAGTGCAGGAACGTGTCCAGAGGCAGGGTGCGCGCCAGCAGGGTGGGCAGCTTGCCTCCCCACTCTGGCTGCTTTTAAGCCAGCAAACGTGAGCTGTGAGCTGCACAGCCTGAGCCAATGGAGCCCCTGCCCTGCAAGGTTTCATCAGTGACGACCAGAGTGAATTCAGCAGATTTTTTTCTTTTTTTTCTGAAACGGAGTCTCGCTCTGTCACCCTGGCTGGAGTGCAGTGGCGTGATCTCGGCTGACTGCAACCTCTGCCTCCTGGGTTCAAGTGATTCTCCTGCCTCAGCCTCCCAAGTAGCTGGGATTATAGGCACGTGCCACCACATCTGGTTGTTTTTTGTATTTTTAGTAGAGACGGGGTTTCACCATGTTGACCAAGCTGGTCTCGAACTCCTGACCTCAAGTGATCCACCCACCTCGGCCTCCCAAAGTGCTGGGATTACAGGTGTGAGCCACCTCACCTGGCCCTTCCTGGAAATTTCTGTTGCCTCTGAACACACATGGAGCTGTCTGAAGTCTCTTCCCTCCTTCAGAGAGGCCAAATGAGCCACTCCAAGCAACTGGAAGTGAGGGGAAGGTTAAAATGCCCTTTGTCTGCTGGAAGATCCTTGGAGTGGGAGCTTTGCTATTGATGCAGGAATCAAATGCGTCTGCAGACGCGGTAGCTCCCGCGTGGCTGCCTCTCAGTGGGAAAGCAATGTTCTCATCTTCAGCCAAGCGCAGGATGCCGAAAAGAGACAGAGAAGCCCTCAGTCTTGGCAGATTCCCAAGGGCTCTAAGAGAGACAGAATTTGCCTCTGATGCTTCAAATCTCCCTCACCTTGCCAAGCTAGAGGTTCTAGGTTCCCGCCAGAGGATTCAGTCCCAGGTCAGGTGCCTGCCTGGTGTCCCCTCTTGAACCGCTGGCTTCCCTGGGAGCCCCTGCACTCAGCAACGCCCCCAACTACCACCACCCATGCACCAGCTCCTGGCCTCTGGGCAACCTGTTTGTCTTTCCTGCCTGGCTGATTCTCGCCACCACCACCTCCCCAGCCTGACCCCCACGCAGGGACACACCAGAGTGGCAGATGTCCCTGGAGCCGACACCTCTGACCACCCTGGACTGGGCTCCACTGGCCTTTGTTTCTTTGTCCCTTGCTTCCTTATGAAAGGGACATGACGTGCTTACAAAATCACACACGGGAAATGCAAAATGGAAGATGCTGGTGCCCACAGAAAGTCCTGGAGGAGGAGAGCCAGGGATCAGGCTAAGAAGCCCCTGCAGCCTCGGAGGCTCCTGGCTCGCTCTGGGACCCGGGTGGTAACAAGGATGCCTGAGCAGGTCCCAGGAGCCTCCAGAGTCAGCTTCCCGCTCATCTCCAGAAGCCCACAGCTCCCAGGACGGCGCTTTCCGTGGGTCAAATGCCAGGAGATGTTTGCTGAATGAATAAAGAACTGAGGCAAAGCTCAGCAGGACCGAAATGGGATGGGCCCCAGCCAGCACCAAGGAGTGCAGGGGGACATGCAGGGGCTGGTGACCATGACAGGCCACTCTCCCAATTCCGGTAGAGCCAGGCATCCAGGACTGGCAGGTGCTCCTGAGGCAAAGTACTGGCTCCTGGGGCCCACAGCTGCCAAGCAGAGCTTCAGGCAGGCCTCGCCCTCCCCAGGGTTTACTAGAAGGAAATGGCATCTGAGTGGATGGCCAGGGAGGGCCAGGGACTGGCCTAGGGACAGAACCATGCTTGGCTGGCTGCGCTGGACACCAGAACCCCAAGAGCTTGGCACCTGCAGTGGCTTCCTGCTGCAGGATAATCAGAGGAACTGGCTGGAGGCACGGTGAGGCTGAGCATGGGAGCGCACGCCTGCAGTCCCAGCACTTTGGGAGGGTGAGGTGGCAGAATCGCTGGAGCCCAGGAGTTTGGGACCAGCCTGGGCAACAGGATGAGACCCCTGTCTCCACACAAATAAATAAATAAGCCAGGCATGGTGACGCGTGGCTGTAGTCCCAGCTACTTGAGCTGAGGCGAGAGGATCACCTGAGCCCAGAAGGCAAAGGTTGCAGTGAGCAGAGATGACGCCGCTGCACTCCAGCCTGGGCAGAGCGAGACCTACTCTGAGGAAAAAAAAAAAAAAGAAAGGGCAGCGGAGTGGACCAAACCTGGCTTAGCAACAGGTTTGTAGTGATCTCTAAGCCCTCCCAGGCCTCAGGTGCTCCACGTGCACTATAATGGTGGTCCCCGCCGCCCCTCCAAGAGCCTACCCCCACCACCCAGCAGGAAGCACCGCTCCAAGGCCAGCCCACCCAGCCAGGGCACTAAGAGAAACATGAAGCCATCTCAGCAGGTCGCATTTCCAAAATGCATCCCAGCCCGGCCCTGTTCTCTCTGCATGCCTGCCGTGGCTGCAGAAGCCTTCATCAAACCTGAATCAGACCTCCTCTCTGCTCAGTTCACCCCACTGCAGCTTCTCACTCTCCCCGTTTTTACAGACAAGGAAATTGGGTCCCAGAGGCCTGGTATGACCCGCCTGGGCTGCACAGCTAGCAGGTGTGCCAGCGAGGCTGGCCCCAACCCTTTCTCCATGCCTGGCTCCATGACACAGGACTTCAGAAAAGGGGACCCTGGGGAGGGCTGGAGGCAGTGGGGTCTGAGGGGACTTTCCATGTAAGCCTTGCCAATGAGATCAACACCACCATACCCATTTCACAGAAGAGGAAACAGGCTCACAGATGCTAACCGACCTGCTTGAGGCAGACAGAACAGGACTGGAAGCCAGGCAGCCTGTTTAAGGCGGGCGCCTGCCCCTCAGAGGCCTGCTGGGGAAGGAAGCCTGCTGTGAAGGGGGCCAGCCAGAACCTGGGCACCTGTGGAGAGGGACAGAGGTCATCTCTGTCAGGGGCAGTCCAGCACTGGGCTCCTTGAAACGGGCCTGTGAGTCCTCAGAGGTGCCAAAGGCTGGTGGAGCCAGGATGAAGGGCAGTTCTGGCTGGTAAGGGGCGTCCAGGTGGGGATGGAGGAACTGTGGTCTCTGGATTGGGCGGGCATTCGTGATTATCAGTGTCTCGGCCAGGATTCCCAGGAAACACTGAGGGGAGCCTGAGAACAGGGTGGCAACAGAAGTGTGGGGCAGAAAAGGCCCACCGTGCAGCCCCACCCCCTCCCAGTTTCTGAATGGGGAAACTGAGCCTCAGAGTGGTGAAACGGCCACGCCAGGCCAATCAGTGGTCTGAGGCCGGCCAGCTACTTGACCCCACCTGAGGTCTCCAACAGGCCTGCCAAGACCCAGCGTCTTAGATAGTCACAGCGAAGCCACACCTGATCTGGCCAGAAAGTTCCCCAGTGACCTGGCTGGGGCATGTCCTTTGCACAGCACCCTACGTGCTGCGCTGCGCACTCCTCAGCCGTCACACGGTCAGGGCAGGCGTTGGGTGAGGGCAGACAGGGAGGCCTCCAGTGTGCCAGCTGTGATGGAACAGCTCTGGGTCCCGCTCTCGGGGACACCAGAGGCAGGAATGAAGGAGACCAAAGTACAGGGTGGGCAGGTAACCTGCCCTTGCCACATAGCTAAGGAGCAACAGGGGCTGAGGCCTGCCTGGGGCCCCATGGCTGTGCTCTCTTTCACCTCACTGGCCTCAGGGACGGGTGAGAGAACTGGGAGCGGAGGCACGGGCCCCTGAGGATGGTAGAACTTGGAGCCACATCTGTGCAGACATCACCACCGTTTAACCAAACTGGCCCTTGAGGAAAAGCTCTGCCTAGCCAAGGAGCAGCATGGTGACCGGTTGATGGGTCCCGACCAAGCCACCCTTCCCGTCCACACCAGCTGCGTGTCTACACAGGCTCCCTGCCACCCTAGCCACAGGGGCAGGGTGTCCAGGCCCCCCTCTCCACTTCCGCCCTGCCCCACCCTCACCTACACACTGCCTGAGCCACCCGTGTCCTCCCCGCTCCTAAGACTGCCTTTAACCAAACATCCCCTGGGCCCTGGGAGCCATCTAGGAGTCAGCAATGTACGCAGTGTGACTGAAGACAGCAAAGACCCAGCCACGCCTTCCTCTCCCCTCTCTCCTCCCTTCCTCCAGACCCCACACGCAAATCCTATTTGCCCCAGGTTCCAGGGAGTCTCGCATGATGGGCAGGACCCACGCATACCACAGTCATCAAGCATGTACTGGGCACCATGGGGCAGGACCCAGAGGATGACAGCCACTCCCAGCTCACACTTATCAGGCTTCGACTCTGCCTGGCTCCCTGCGCTGCACAAGGAGTGTGTCACTCATCCTCCCAAGACCCGAGGTGGAATCTGTGGGTAACCCGCTTTCACAGTTAAGAACGCTGAGGCCCAAAGCTTAGCACAGTGAATGGCCGGCCACAGCCGGAATCTCACTTCGAGGCTGCAAGCTGGATGCTAAGTCCCCCGAGTCCCTGCCTGAGCCCGCCCTGAAGAAGCCTGGAAAGGTTTCAAGGACAAACCCCACAGAGCAGTCTCACAACAGATGCCCTGGGGCAGCCGCCTATGGGAGAAGCGACGGTAAGGCCGGAGGTGGGAAGAGGGAACAGAGTCACTGATGCTGAGCCAGCTCCAGGCGCAGCTCCAGCCCTGATCCTCCCAGCCCTGGTCCCAGGCAGCTGTGCCTGCGTCACCGACCAGAACACCGAGCCTCCAAGAAGCCAGGAATCTTGCCCAGGTCCCTCGTGCTCTGAGCCAGGACAGACCTGTGTGCTAAGGGGCCCAGAGAGATGATGGAGGCACAACCGCACGGGGCTCCCAAGGACGGCAAGGGGGATGGACTCCACGGGGCTTGAGGACATGGGGATACCACTTCCACGTGGCTGCCTCACGTGGACGCCCCATGTGTGACCCAACCCGCAGGAAGTCCAGACATAATATTGACACAGGCAGGGCACACAGCAGCCAGGAAGCTGGGCTGTCTCGAAGTTGGCGCAGGGCACATGAGGGCACCCCAGGCTCCAGCGGGAGGGGCCTCAGGGCCAGATCCACGAGAGGTGCTCGAAGGGCCTCTTCCTGCCAGCGGGGCCGGCATTCCGGCCCATCGGACTCCACTGTGCTGTGGCTCGGGGCTGTTTTTCCACCTTCCTGCCACAGCACCAGGCAGGGAGGGGCGTGGGGGGCGTGAAGCACAGGGCAGGCCCAGCTCTGCACACATGGCCCAGGCCAGGACAAGTCAAGTGACTTCTCGGGCCCTCAGCTGCTTCTATGACACCAGGGGCTACCCCTCAGGGCAGATGGGACCCTCTCAGCCCATGTGTTGTATCTCAGGCACCATGCTGGCTGCAGCGGCAGCCATTACGGTGATGATGACAATGAGGCTGACCACCGTGACAGTCACAGTGGAGGCACGGTCAGCACTGAGCTTCCGCTGTGGAGGGCACTGTCCCTCACCACAGCTGTCCTGCCCCTCAAGACGGCTGCAATCCTTGGATCCCACTGTCAGAGGCAGTTGGGAGAGATATGCTTTCGAAGACAAATTCCCCAGCCAGGCGCAGTGGCTCATGCCTGTAATCCCAGCACTTTAGGAGGGCAAGACAGGCAGATCACCTGAGGTCAGGAGTTTGAGACCAGCCTGGCCAACATGGCAAAACACTGTCTCTACTAAAAATATAAAAATTAGCTGGACATAGTGGCATATAACTGTACTCCCAGCTACTCAGGAGGCTGAGGTGGGAGAATTTCTTAAACCCAGGAGGCAGAGGCTGCAGTGAGTGGAGATCATACCACTGCCCCCTAGCCTGTTTAACCGAGCACGACTCTGTCTCAAAAAAAAAAAAAAAAGAGAGAGAAATGCCCCCAAGTCCCACCAGACCCCCGCCCAGAGGAGGCCATTTCCCATCCCCCCGCCCCGTGTGGCTTCTCTGACATCAGATGTGTCCAAGATCCCTTCCCACTTGACAAGGAACCTGCACACGGCCACCCTTTCCTCACAGAAGTGGTCTTTTCCATACCTCTCAATTCAATGGGAAGGATGCCTCGAGTAGCTGCTGGTGACTTTGACCCCTGCCTTGGACACTTACTTTGTGACTAGGACAGCCTGGCCGAGGCTCCAAGGTCTGTCTCCGAAAGCGGCAGGGGAGAGTTGGAGGGTGGGCACTGAGGGTGCAGGAGGCCTCAGCCTGAGGAACCAGCAGACTCAGAGCCCCAAGGCCCACGGAGAGAAGCACATTGGGGGTTCCCACCGGCTACTGGTCAACGCCACCTTCACCTCCTGGGGAGGCTTCCAACCTCAGGCCCAAGGGGCTTCTGGGCAGACACCTGGTCTACATGGCATTGTTATTGGTGCCAGCCATTGGCGGGGCCAACCCTGGCCTCTGACCCCTCAGCCCCTCCAGTTACCTCACCTGCAGGGGCCCTCTCAGCCCCACCTCGCAGGGAGGTGCCATCTCTCAGCTCCACAGAACTGTGAAGGGGAAACCCCAGGACTCTGCAGCAAGAAGCACAGGGCGCCCTTAGGAAGAAGGGGCAGCTTGGGCCTGAGATGGGGGAAGGCCAGAGAGGCGACTAAAAACTTCATGGGCAGAGATCGTTAAAAGCAACAGCAACATAGACCATCCATGCTGGCTTTCCGGCTTTATTACAACCACGCTGCTGCCATGGGGGGTGGCAGGCAAAGCGACAGGTGTGCGGTAGCCGCTGTGTGCCCAGAGCACACCATGCTCCTCAGGCAGCCCTGAGGCAGGAACGCCATTCTCATCTTACAGCAGGGACCAAACACCTTTCTAAGAATGCACAGCAGGTTTGAGGCCATGAGGGCACACAGCTCCAGTGGCCCAGCCAGGGGGCAGCAGGTGGGCAAGCTGGCTGGCCTGGGTGGGGTTCTGTCCGCCCCGCCCCATGCACAGCCCCACCCACCTCACCCAGGAGTGGGGCACAGTCTGCCCACCTCCCCATGACGGCGCTGGCTCCTGGAAGAGGGAATTCTCCAGCACTTGGCCTTCACAGGGCTTGTGAAGTCTTCACAGGGCAGGGCTTGGTCTCGGCAGCTTTAATCCTCTAGAGCCCATGCCCTGCCCCTTGAGGCCTGGCTGTCCCATACGTTCTTCCTCCTGAGTCTTGGGAAGGAGCCCTCTTGGCTAAGGCGGTTTTGAGAGCAATCCCACCGGCCCCAGGCGCCAGGATGGAGGTGTGGGGGGGTCATGGGGAAGGAGCAGAGCCACAGATGCCACCAGGAGGATGTGGTAACAAATCCCAGGTCCTTGGGCGGCAGCAGTGGCACTGGCCCTACAGCTGCACCCCACCCATGGCTCGTCCTCCCTCTGGGACTTGCACCCGCCAACATTCTGCTCCTGGCAGGGAGAGAGGGATGGAGATGGAGTATGGGGTTTGGATGAGGGGTTCATGCTGCCTCCACTCTGCCCCCAGCAGAATCTTCATCCCTGAACCCAGCTGTCTCCAAGCCCTCTTCCCCATCTTCCTTGGATTGACAGGGGATCCAGAATGGAAAGGACCTTGGGAGATAATTTAGCTCCTTTGATTTTAGCCCAGGAAACTACAAGTAGGAGAGGTGACCAGAACTCACCAAGTTCACACAGCAGGGTGGTGCAGAACAGCATGACCCGGGACAGGGCACAGAGGCCAGAGAGGGCAGAGGCACTTCAGCCACATCCGGCCAGCTCACAGCAACCCCTAAACCTCAGTCTCCTTGGAAACTCCAGCAAGTCCCATGGGCAGCCTGCTCCACCTGGGAAGGTGGGTACCCCCAATCTCTCTTCTGTCTGCTCCCATAGCTGCCCAAGGGGAACGGTGTGTAGCAGCTGTCAACGCTGCCCTCACCAGAGGGGCTCATACCCACTGCCCATGTCGATTCACGTGAGAGGCTATGACATCAGCTGGACAGGGGAGACTCAGCCTGGGAGGGTGCCCTGGGCAGGGAGGCCTTAGGAGCAAGGCCTCTGAGCGAGCACACACAACCCCGCACTGCACATACGGGCTGGGGTCCCTGCCTTGGGTCATTTTCAGCATGGGATGATGAGACAAATGTCTTCCCAGCGGGGTGAGCCCAGTGGCTGCCTGGAACGTCCTGCACATCTACGGAGCCCTGCGCCTGCCTCCAAGACTCAGCCAGTGCCTTGCGAAATAGCACCTGGTTTTGAAAACCAGCTGGGGGACCTTTGCAGCCTCCGCCTCCCACCCTCTGTGCCCACCCTCAGGACCCTCCTAACTGCCACTTCCTATCAGGCAATCAGATTCTCTGTCCCCCTCCCCCCAAGACCTTTGGGTCGGGCTGCTCTGTTCACATTTCAGCCTCTCTTGAAATCTCTGCCCACGGCCCAGGGCACACCTTGGCCTGGAAGCAAAGGGTCCCTACAGCCAGCCCAGGCTCACAGCCACCACCACCTGCAGGAGACCACACCTCTGTGTCAGGCCAGTGTCCCCTCTTTTGAATAAGATGATGGAATCATCTCAAGGTAACACAAACAAGGGAAACCCCCCTGGAAGCTCAGTGTTCTCAACCCAGCATCTTCAGAACCCGGGATGCCCAGCGGGCAGCCTAGCGCTTACCATCTCCCACTGGAGCCCACCTGAGTCTCACTGTGCCATGCCTGGCAGGGAATGGGGAGGGCGAGGAGTCCAGGACAGGGTAGCAGGAACAGGGCTGCCTCTAGGGCAACTGATGAACCCTGGCGGCATCATTTGTGACACTGGAGAGCCCAACACCATTGCCGCTGTGTGGGCCTGCAGCACTGGCCAAGAACGAGCACATCCATCAGCTCCTGAGTCTCAAGCTGTCCCTCCCAGGCTGACCTCGCACTCCTGCAGAGAAAGGGCTGCCAGATGTATCCCTAGGCCATGAGAATTTTCTGGGCAGGAGTTTCTGGGTCCAAGTGAAAGTACTTGGCCTAAAGCTGGGAGCGATGGCTGGAAGAGGCAGGCCTGGGCGCTTCCACTCAGAATCTTCTGGAGATGGAGCAGCCAGGCAGCTCCCACGGCTGCTTCTCCCTGGAGCCCAAACCCTTTTACACCCATTCCCTCCCTGAAGGCCTTGTTGCCACCTCTGAGCAAAGTGGGGCAGAGGCTGCTCCTCCAGACCCAAGTGAAGGGTCTTGTTCTGGGTCACCAAGGAGGTTGGCAGTGAAATGGCACAGAAACTCATGCCTTGGAAATTGTCCATGGAATTTCACTCAGCCTCCAGAGAAGACCCAGGAATGGGGTAAAGCAGATAACACAGCCATGCTGCACTGCATCTCAGTTCCTGACAGTGCAGGCGTGAGAAAGGGCAGGGAGTTACTACCCTTTCTACAGGGGGAGAAAGAAGGCGTGAGAAAGCGGGGAACAGCCAAGCAGGCTCTGCGTGACCTCAGCAGAGTTGGGGTGACTGTGCCTGGCTGCATGGCTTCCTCCTCCAGGAAAGAGGGCTCCCTTCACCATCCATCCCTTACCACACCGGGCCAGGCCCGGGACCCCCAAAGGTGCCTCAGACCCTACCCGTAGTTTCCAAGAGCTCTCAGTCTAGGCAGGAGGCAAAACACACACTTTCAACCTCAGTGCCCAGGGCTGGTGCTCAGCACTGCCACAGGGCTTATGGGGGGCTCGGGGAGGAGGGCCCGGCCATGTCTGCACAGGGCCAGGGCTCAGGGAAGCCAGGCTGGAGGAGCCAAGGCAGCCAGGTGGAGGCGGGACAGCCCGCGCGGAGGAAGAGGCAGGAAGTACAAAGGCACTGAGGTACGGAAAAGAACGTGTCTGTAGAACAGCGGTGGGTCACGGGGCCCAAGCTCTGGGAGATAAGTCTCAGGAGAGGCAGATGAGATAAGTCTCAGATAGTTTGGCTCATGCCCCATCCTAACTTTCGACAAACACCGAACTGGGCGCAAGAGGCAGGTCGCGAACGAACCTCCCCAGCCATGCTTAGCCTGAAGGCCACTGGCCAGGTCTACAGAAAGGTAGAAGTAGGAGGCCCAACCTACGGGGAATGCCTAAGAAAAGGTAAAGTAACTAAGGCCGCCTGGGTCCCCTGCCTCCTCTCCCCTGTGCCGGAGGGATCCCGAGCCATGCCTGCACCAAACCACAGCACCCAGGGCTGCCCTCTGCCTTTTGGCTTGTGTGATTCAGCTCACACTAATAGCGTCCGATAGCCTTCATCATGCTGTAAACGCCAGAACCAAAAATAAATCATCCAGGGAAGACACGCTTAGCTCCCACCCAGTCATCTCTGGAGTATTAGGAGCCTGCAGGGAAGAGGGGTAAGAGCTCGGCTCAGTGGGGACCCTGCCTGCCGGGATCCAGGTGGGAGGGTGTGCTCCCTCTCCCCTGCCTTTTGTTCCTGTCCATATCACTCCCAGCTGTCCTGGCACAGACTGTGAGCTGACCTAGTTCGAGACACCTTGTCATACACTTTGTCACCACGTTGCCCGGACACCACAATTCTAAAGTTAGCTCTAGGCCGATGGCAAAGGCCCCCCTGCCAGGCCGGTGCCAGTGGCCCACAGAGCAATGCTGCTGCCCAGCCCAGCTGCCATTCAGAGGCAGGCGGTGCCCCAGGGGCAGCAGGGCTGTTTCCAGCTAAAAGCCCACTCCCACTGTCTGGCTCTGAAAGATCCCACACTTGTGGCCTCTGGAACGGCTTGCACTTGAGAGCCAACATCAAGGGGCCCAGAGAGTGAGCGTGGGCGCTGGGGACAAGGAACTGACTGTCCCCAGCCATGGAGCTGAAGCTAGACCTGCCATTCATTCCACGGGAGTCCAGCTGTGAGCACAGCCCAGACAGGAGCTGGGGACAGCTGGGAGGGCCATAGTATCTTAGGTGACGCTGGTCTGAAGGGACAAGAGCCCTGGGCTCCTAGAGCCAAGGTCTCTGTCAGGTCTGATAAGCCAGCTGGCTCTGCTCAAAGAAAAAACGCTTCTTTTGCCACAGGCTCTGCCAGTAAGCCCCGCTCAGCTCAGCTTTCCCGCAAGCACAAGAGGCCCTGGCAGAGGACTATGTTTTCTGGTCCAGAACCACTGGCCTGGAGCCCAGTGGATATGTGGCCATGCCCTGGGAGCCAGATTTCTGAGCCAGATGGAAGCAAGGGTCTCAGACAGTTTGGCTCATGCCCCTATCCTAACTTCCGACAAACACACTCACGCACATGCACACACACTGATACACATGCACACGTGCACCCCACCATCCTTGAGCAGACAGTCCAGATTGCAGGTAAGCACGTGGGGTTCTCCCTCACAAGCCCCAGGCCCACCTGCAGTCCACCTTCTCTCTATACTCAGAGCCCTTTCCTTGGCCTCCTCGGCTCCTGCCCACCTCCCCCGACTCTTCCCCAAAACGTCCCCATGGGCCCACTTCTGCCCTGCCCACGGCCCACTGCCACCTCCTCCAGGCCCCACAACCCCATCTCCCACCTCTTGCCTGGTTATGTTCTCTCCTGCAACTCCTTGAGTTGTGAGCTTTCTTACTAACCAAATGCTGATTTTTCTCCATCACATCTAATGTCCAGTCTGACCTTGCTAACCCAGCACCAGTCCCGGAGGGCAGGGTCCTGTTCCAGTACAGAGTTGCCCCAGAGCCCAGACTTGGTCAGGTGAGGGGATTGCAGCGTTTCAGAGCTGGATAGGGCCTCAGCTGAGCGTCCTCATTTTACAGATGGAGAAACTGAGGCCCAGGGAGGGAATGGGAATGACAAGGGCACGGGACCTGGGCTGACTCCACAGCACCCCCAAGTCAGCTTTTCCAGCACTTGGCGGGATCCCTTGGGGCACTCAGAAACGAGCCGTAGACCGCTGGCTGGGGATCTGAAAGTGGAAACTGAGGCGGCAGCAGCAGCAAACGCACACAAAGGGCAGTAGGCAGGTGAGGGAGTGGCAGGTGAGGTGACTGAGGTAAGGCAGGAGCACCCACACCTCCTCCTGGCTGTCACCTCCTCCCAAGAGCCAGGAGAAGCGCGCCTCACCTTGCCCACAGCGCCACCTACCGTCTGGCCACCGTGGGGCGCCCTCCAAAGCAGCTGCCACCAGTACCAGCAAGCAGGTCAAACATCCAGGCCCTGGAAACCCCAGACCCAGCCAGCGGCCCAGCACAGCAAGCACATTCTCACCTTCCTGAAAGGAAATGCTGCCTCTTCCCAAACTAACTCTCCAGACCAGGGTGGCCAACTATGCTGGTCTGCCCAGGACTGACCTGGGTTCCAGGGAAAGGGACTTTCAGGCTAAAACTAGGAAAGTCCCCAGCCAGAGGGACAGGTCAGCATCCTGATACAGACATAGGACCTGCTGCCCTCCATACGTGTCCTCCACAGGGCCGAGGGCGGGGGCTCTGGTCTGGCTGGCGGAGAGTGCTGGAACGTCTCTCTGCAGCTGACCCGCAAATGCCTTCCCTCCCTGGAGCACACATGCGGGACCTGCCCCGGAGCCAGAGGTCTCGGGCAGGGTGCCCTGTGGGAGAGAGGGGCCTTGGAGGGGTGGAGCTGCACACTGACCTTGAAGACAGACACGTGTCTCCCCAAGCAAAGACCTGCGCATGACAGCCGGGCACCCGGGGAGAGCAGGAAGCAGGGTGGCCTCACAGGTCTCGGAAGGGGACAAACCAAGATACCAGGAAGCAACCTCCTAAGGCCGGAGGAAACCAGCGTAACCCCGTGTGCACCTGCCGTCTTGGCAGGATTCCTTACAGCTCCCCTTCAGGTTCACAGGGTCCCAGTGAGGAAGGGAAGTCAGACACAGGGCAACTCTGCCTAGAAGTCCTTCTAGGTTGGCTGTAGGGTCCAAACTTGCTATGTCTCCAGCAGCTTTGATGTTGGCTACAAGCAACTGGTCTTCAATAAAGTTAAAATGCCAAAGCATGTGCACACTTTGCTCTTGTAAATAACAGGGTTCAAGGCGGCTGCTGTAACTCACATGCTGTCCCCCTTGGGAAGACACAGGGCACGGCAGGGCAGGGAAGGGGGGCCCCAGGAGCTGGAGTGGCACAGGCCGCCTGTCTTATCTTCACTGGGATACCAGGAATCAGTGAGCTTTCTACAAACGACTGCTGCACTTTACCTCCCTGCAGGGCTTTATTTCACAAAGCCAGAGTGTGCATAGAACCTGGCACAATACGCCTCGCCTTGTCCACCAAGTGCCATGGCAGAAAACCCATCCATGGCCAATCCACGCTCACGAAGCCAATAAACACTGGACATTCGTCTCTGCCAGGCATGATGCTGGGCACAGGCACCGGGCTGCAACAGGTGCCTTGCCCTCCCTGACGCAGAAGGTCGGCAGCAGCTGCTACCAGGAGAACTGCACATGCCAGAGCTGGGAATGCAGGAGCAGAGCAGGCTCCGCTTTGACTCTCTTAGGATGCTCCTGAGATGCTCTAAGGGGACAGTGAGGGACAAACAGGGACAGCAGGTATGCCAGGCTGTGCTGAGGGGTGGGTACTCAGACCACCGGGGCAGCCATGCCCCCTGGGGACATTGGGCAATGTCTGGAAACTGTTCAGATGGCCTGAACTTGGGGTACTACTGACACCTAGTGGGCAGAGGCCATGGACATTGCTGGACACCTATAGTGCCTGGGATGGCCCCAAATGTCAGCAACCCTGAGCCAGAGAGGGCAGGGTGGGGAGGGGTCTGAGAGGGGACACATGACAAGGGCCACTCCAGGCTGTGGTAGCAAAGGTCTGTGGGCAGCCTTGGACAAGAGAGGCCAGATTACCCAGGAAGGCCCAAGACCTGGGAGGACAGGATGCAGGTGTGAGGACGCCTGCTGGAAGGGCCTCCTGGGCCAGGGCTAAAGTTTCACCTCCTGGAAGACCTAGAAGACGTGGGGACCTGTGAGCACAGCCCTCTGGGGTGGCTAGAGAGGAGCAGTGGGGGGACTGGCTGCAAACAGCTGATGCTGGTGATCTGGGGAGAAAGGGCATGAAGCCAGGTGGAGTCTGAGAGGGTCCGACCCCGGGGGCAGGTGGGAAGAGGGAGTCCATGCTGGTCCTTGGACCTCAGCCCTGGCATCTGGAGTGATGGAGAAAGAACAGAACACTGGGGAGGTCTTGGCAGGGGCTCCCTTTGGAGACTGAAGACTCCCAGGCAAGGCCACAGTGCCTGGACCCAAGCTCCTGGAGCCCTGAGGAGTCCAGGCCACAGACTGAGACCCAGACGACAGAGGGAAAAGCCTGTCCGTCCCTCTGTGGCATGTCCATCTTTGTTTCCTGAGCCCTTATCACAGCGTTCATTACAAACGTGCCTGTGCTCTGGCAGGACAGAGGTCATTCACTCTCTGAGGATGCGCACAGTGCCTGGTGCCTGGCGGGTTCTCGGTGACTATTCTCTGAACAAACGAACACCAGGCGGAGGAAGAGGAATTCACAAGAACAGCAGGAAGAAAGCCTGAAAAGCATCACGCTGTGCAGGAAGAGTGAGGGTCCGCAGTGTGAACTCCCCGAAAGAACCAGAAACAGAAGCCCGGGAAAGCCTCCCTCGGTCTGAACAAGGAGGAGCAGGAGGAAGCCTTGGGAAGAAATGTTCTAGCAGAGTGGAGGAGATGCCAGCTGGCCACGTGGAGGGAGGGCGGGAGCAGGTGGCTCACCTAGGAAGCCTAGAAAGGCAGAGGGGACGGAGCAGGTGCTGATGAGCAGGAGCAGGCAGCACCCCAGCCCAGCGCAGGGAAAACACTCCTGAGACCCACAGCCCAGAGAGGCACGTGGTGCGCGTGGGGCCAAGGCCCCTCTCCAGTGCCCCCAGCTCCCCAAGAGTCCAGACTCACACACAGTCTGCTTTTGTTTGGGCATTTTTTTTTTTTTTTTTTTGAGACAGCGTCTTACTCTGCCACCCAGACTGGAGTTTAGTGGCTTGAGCATGACTCATGGCAGCCTGCTGGATTTAAGTGACTGGGCTCAAGTGACCCTCCCACCTCAGCCTTCTGAGTAGCCGTGGCTACCAGTGCTCACCACCACACCTGGCTAATTTTTGTATTTTTATAGAGAGGACATTTCACCACGTTGCCTGGGCTGGTTTCGAACTCCTGCGCTCCAGTGATCCGCCTGCCTCGGCCTCCCAAAGTGCTGGGATTATAGGCGTGAGCCACCATGCCTGGCCTTCACACACAGTCCAGAGCCCAAGGACATCCGTGTCTGACATAGGCAACACTGAGCTCTTCCTCCACAAGCCTCTCCTCCCACGATTGCCCCAGGGCAGCCAGCGGCCTTGCCTCCCACAGGTCACTCAGGCCCAGCCATAGGCTGGCCAAGCCGCCTCTCACTGCTCTCCCTGACTGCTCCTCCCACCTCCGCCAGTCCCACTGTAGTCAAGCTGCCATCTGGGGCCTGCTGGCCTCCCAGCTCCACCTCTGCCTCTTCTCCTCTGTCCTTGGCGCAGTGACCTTGAAACTCTCACTCAGATCATTCCATTCCTGCAATGCCTTCCAGCTCAGAGTCCATGGAATGCCCACCCACGGCCCGCAAGGCCTGCACCACCATCCCCAGCCACCTCTCTGTCCTGCTCCTCCATTCTCCCTCTGCCTGGATCCAGCTCCAGCTCTCCCTTAAAACCTCCAAGGACAAGCAGGATGGTGGCCATGGAAGTTGGAATCCGCTAAGGAGTGCGTAACAACTCACCTGCTGAAAAAATAAACAAAAACAAAAAAACTCTGAGGGCACTCAGAGTGCCCCAGGACTTCCGCACTTGTTTTCCTGACTAGAATGCTCTTCCCAGACATCTGAGGGTCCTCCTGCATGGAATCAGGTTTCTGGTGAAAGGGCACCCGTCGGAGAGGCCTTCCTGACCACCACCCGCTCTGTCCCTCCCCCTGCCTGCTGTGTCACCGGCAGTGCTATATATTCATTTGCCACTGAAGCCGCTGCATGAGGGCCAGGGCCTGGGATGGTGCCCAGCACACAGTATGTGCTCAATAAACATTTGAAGAATGTATGAATGAACCTCTTCAAGCTTCAGTCTCCAAAGAGGAGATTAGCAGCATTTGCTGTGAAGGTTCACTGAAACACCGCATGAAATGCACTGGGCACAACACCTGAGCATAAGTCCCGCCACTGCCAGCCAGCCTTCCACAGCAACTGCGGATAAAAATATTCAGGAGCGGCCAGGTGCAGTGGCTCACATGTGTAATCCCAGCACTTTGGGAGGCCAAGGTGGGCAGATCACCTGAGGCTGGAAGTTCAAGACTAGCCTGACCAACATAGAGAAACCCCGTCTCTACTAAAAATACAAAATTAGCTGGGCATGGTGGTGCATGCCTGTAATCCCAGCTACTAGGGAGGCTGAGGCAGAAGAATCACTTGAACCTGGGAAGCAGAGGTTGCAGTGAGCTGAGATTGCACCACTGCACTCCAACCTGGGCAACAAGAGGGAAACTCCATCTCAAAAAATATATATATATTCAGGAGCCGGGTGCAATGATTCACGCCTGTAATCCCAGCACTTTGGGAAGCCAAGGCGGGCAGATCACTTGAGGTCAAGAGTTCAAGACCAGCCTGGCCAACATGGTGATACCCCATCCTACTAAAAATACAAAAATTAGTCAGGCATGGTGCTGTGTGCCTGTGATCCCAGCTACTTGGGAGGCTGAGGCAGGAGAATCACTTGAACCCAGGAGGCAGAGGCTGCAGTGGGTTGAGATCACGCCACTGCACTCCAGCCTGGGCAACAGAGCAAGACTCTGTCTCAAAAAAAAAAAAAAAAATAAGAGAAAAAAAAAGTAACAATACAGCAATAAAAAATAATACATAGGGGCCAGGCGCAGTGGCTCACACCTGTAATCCCAACACTTTGGGAGGCTAAGGCAGGAGGATCATGAGGTCAGGAGTGCGAGACCAGCCTAGCCAACATAGTGAAACCCCATCTCTACTAAAAATACAAAACTTATCCAGGCACAGTGTCGCATGCTTGTAGTCCCAGCTACTCAGGAGGCTGAGGCAGGAGAATCGCTTGAACCTGGGAGGCAGAGGTTGTGGTGAGCTGAATGAAGCCACTGCTCTCCACCCCGGGCAAAGAGAGAGACTCCATCTCAATAAAAAGAAAAGAAAGAAAGAAAAAAAAAAGGCAGGGCACAGTGGCTCACACCTGTAATCCCTGCACTTTGGGAGGCCAAGGTGGGCAGATCACGAGGTCAAGAGATCGAGACCATCCTGGCCAACATGGTGAAACCCCATCACTACTAAAAAAAAAAAGAAAAGAAAAAATACAGGCTGGGCGCAGTGGCTCACGCCTGTAATCCCAGCACTTTGGGAGGCCAAGGTGGTGGATCATGAGGTGAGGAGTTCAAGACCAGACTGGCCAAGATGGTGAAATCTGTTTCTACTAAAAATACAAAAATTAGCCAGGCGTGGTGGTGGGTACCTATAATCCCAGCTACTGGGGAGGCTGAGGCAGAGGATTGCTTGAACCCGGAAGGCAGAGGTTGCAGTGAGCTGTTATCGCAGCACTGCAATCCATCCCAGGCAACATAGTAAGACTCTGTCTCAAAAAAAAAAAAAAAAAAAAACAGTATAGCTACCTGGCATATACACTGTATTAGGTATGATAAGTAATCTAGGGATGACGCTGAGTATATGTGAGGGTGGGCACAGGTTACACTCGAATACAACGTCATTTTCTATCAGGGACCTGAGCAGCTGCTGATTTTGGTAACCATGGGGTCCTGGACCCAATCCCCCGGGGATACCCAGGGACTGATAACTATTAAGTTATTTAACTGCTTCCTTGGTTGTGGCCTGTTGGCTTGTTTTTGGTTTTGATTTTTGAGACAGGGTCTCACTCTGTCGCCCAGGCTGGAGTGCAGAGGCAGGATCTCCACTCACCACAACATCTGCCTACCAGGTTCAAGCAGTTCTCCTACCTCAGCCAACCGACCCAGTAGCTGGGACAACAGGTGCACACCACCTCACACAGCTAATTTTTGAATTTTTTGTAGAGGTGGGGTTTTGTCATGTTGCCCAGAATGGTCTCAAATTCCTGGGCTCAACTGATCCGCCTCTCAGGCTTCCGGCATTGTGGAGCTGGGCCTTGCCATCCCGCTCTGGATGCCCCCGGATATGCGCCCCTGCAGCAGCCCACTGAACGGCAACGCGTTCCCGAAACTTTTCTCCTTTTGAAATCACTTTGAAGAGCTCGCTCTCTCTCCCGCTAATGACCACAAACTGTTCCAGTGAAAAACTTTCTCAAAATGAGACTAATCGAAAGCTTATTTTGACCAAAAAAAAACAAAACTGTATGCCAAACACAGACACATGCTGTCTGTCTTCCAAATCTTGCTGCATCTTTTTTTTCTTTTTCTTTTTTTTGAGATGGAGTTTTGCTCTTGTCGCCCAGGCTGGAGTGCAGTGGTGCGATCTCGGCTCACTGCAACCTCCGCCTCCCAGGTTCGAGCGATTCTCCTGCCTCAGCCTCCCAAGTAGCTGGGATTACAGGTATGTGACACCACACCCGACTAAATTTTTGTATTTTTAGAAGAGACGGAGTTTCACCATGTTGGCCAGGCTGGTCTCAAACTCTGAACCTTGGGTGATCCACCCGCCTCAGCCTCCCAAAGTGCTGGGATTACAGGCGTGAGCCACTGCACCTGGCCAAATCTTACTGCATCTCAACCACTCTGCCATTCATGAGCCACTGAAAACCTTCACACTGAACTGTACAAAAACACACTGCTGGATGGGCCAGCGGGAAGTGACCCAAGGGGGCTTGTGCATAGACAAAAGTGTCCTCAGGACCCACTATGCATTCAGCCAGCCAACCCCCCAGTGCTGGGAGACCCATATGCACCTCATTGATTGCTGGACAAGGCCAGGCCTGCAAGCCAGAAGGCAAGGACCCTCTCCAGCTCTGAGAGCCCAGCGTCTTCCCTGGAGAAGGCCTATGGACAGGAAAGAGCGTGGCGCACCCAACACCCCAAGGGTTAGGTCCACAGTGTCTTCCAACAGGGATCTTCGGCCCTTTTTTTTTTGAGATGGAATCTTGCTCTGTTGCCCAGGCTGGAGCGCAATGGGGTGATCTCGGCTCACTGCAACCTCTGCCTCCCAGGTTCAAGTGATTCTCCTGCCTCAGCCTCCCAAGTAGCTGCGATTACAAGCATGCGCCATCACGCCCAACTAATTTTTGTATTTTTAGTAGAGACGGGTTTCCCCATGTTGGTCAGGCTGGTCTCGAACTCCTGACTTCGTGATCCCCACCCCCCCCCACCCCTGCCTCGGCCTCCCAAAGTACTGGGATTACCGTACCTGGCCTTTCAGCTTTTTAAATGCCCTGGCCTCGCTTCCTGTAGCTTCTGTAACAAATGACCACCAACTTAGGGACTGAAAACAACAGAAATCCCCAATCAGTTACCACTGGGCCAAATCAAGGTGTCAGCTGGGTTGTGCTTCCACCAGAGCCACTGGGGGGAACTCCGTTTTTTGCTTCTTCCAGCTTCTGGTGGGCCTGGCCTTCCTGGGCTTGTGGCTTGGTCACTTCAGCCTCTGCCTCCATGGTCACAAGAGACACTCCTGTGTGTCAACATCCCCGTGCCGCCCCATGGTTAACAGGACACGCGCAATGGCATTTAGGGCCCACCTGGATAACTCAGGGCCATCTCCCCAGCTCAAACTCCTTGACTTCACCACATTTGCAAAGAGCCTTGTGTATGCGCCACATAAGAGACTTCAGGCCGTCTGCGATGGCTCACGCCTGTAATCCCAGCACTTTGGGAAGCCAAGGTGGGCCTATCACCTGAGGTCAGGAATTTGAGACCAGCCTGGCCAACATGGCAAAACCCCATCTCTACTAAAAACAGCAAAATTAGCTGGGCATAGTCCTGCGTGCCTGTAATCCCAGCTACTGGGGGGCTGAGGCAGGGGGATTACTTGAACCTAGGAGGTGGAGGTTGCAGTGGGCCAAGATCCTGCCACTGCATTCCAGTCTGGGCAACAGAGCGAGACTCGGTCTCAAAAAAAAAAAAGAAAAAGAGAACCTCACAGGATGTGAACGTCTTTACAGGGCCATTTTTCAGCCTCCAAGCACCCTCTTCACCCTTCGCCACCTCATATCTATGGCATGCTGCATACGCCTGGGTGTCCACAGGCCAGGCAGTGGCAGGGAACGACCGGGAGGCCGAGCACGGCAGCTGTAACCCTGGCTACAGGGGCCCATGTCAGGAGGTGGGGCCGGCGGGGGACGGTGTGGCTGAGTGCAGGTGCTGCCCAGCCCAGCTGAGGCTTCTCAGGAGGAAGGGGTGTCCGGAAGGCCCGTGTTTGGTTACACCAAGCTGGCCAGTCTCAGTCCCCCCTCTGGTCCTCCCCTCGAAGTCCCTCTGTGGGCCGACGGCGCATCCATCCCTGAAGTGTCCAGCGTGTTCAGGACAGCGGGGACGGGGCATTCTTTGGAATGCACTGTCTTTGACAGGAGCAGGCCGGCCCCCACCCACTTCTCTCACCAGATGGAGAAAAATCTCAAGTCATAAACTAAATGAAAAACTCGTCCTGTTCTGCCCTGGGATCAAGGGGTCACCTTAAATGAAAGCTGCCTGGAACGATGTGCTGCTGACGCTGATCTTGCCTTCCTCTGCAGATTAGCCTCGGGGGTGATCACAGGGCGCTCAGGGCTCTGCATCAGCAAGCCCAGCCCGCCCCACTGAGCCCGGGACCACCAGCGCCCCCAGCAGGATCCACGGGAAGCAGCCCCGGAAGCACCCCAGAGACAGCCTTGGGAGAACAGACCAGGAACCCCAAGGGCCTCACCCCACAGCCTGGGGGTGTGGGGAGCATCTCAGAAAGGCTGCAGAAAGAGCTGACGGCCCTCCCCTCCCACACTTTCCTCAAAGGGCCCAGAGCCTACTTCCCACGCAGTCCACCCACCCCTTGGTGCTGGTGCTCGAGCACCCAAACATCCCCTGGCACCCATCACATGCTGCCGCCACACCAGCTGCTTGTTTTCGACTCACGTCGGCTTGTTCCTGCTACCTAGCTCGCCTGGGTCTGGGGTGTCCAGGCCGTTTTGCAGGAAGTCTCATGTGGGAAAAACCATCATGTTTATGGAACACACGAGGGGTGGGGGATTCACAAGCAAATGGCGTTACTGTGTGACACGGCAGAGAGGGAAGGGAGCCCCTCCTTCCAGGGCAACCTGCTTCATGAATGAGAAGGCCACCAGATTGCTGGGCATGTGTGACCAATGTCAGCCCCACAGTGGGGCAGCGTTCTCCTGCAGGCTCTTGTGACAGTGGGAGGGCCAGCCCTGCAGTCCTGGACCATCCTGACACCAGCCTGGGCAGCCCAATGGTTACTGGACCCCCAAGGCGAGAGGGCAGGAAGCCCCTAGTACTCCATGCCTGCCAGCGACAGACACGGGACGGAAGAGCAGAGCTGTCTGTCTGTCTGGCCAGCCAGCAGCGCCAGCCACGATCCCCTGCGTGGGGCTCGCCCAGCAGTGATACTCCCATCTAGACAGTGTCAGACACAACAGCACTTACCACATTCCAGTAGAGCGGATTGAAGGCGATGGTGAGGACGGCAGCCACAAAGCTGGGATCCAGGGGGTCCACGTAGCCCAGCAGCCAGGTCATAACGCAGAAGTCTGCCTGCAGGGACAGAGCCAGCATCAGCACCGCCCAGACACAACAGGGCCTGTGAGCCCTCAGGAGTTGAGACAAAGTTACCCTCTGGGAACACGGCAGGAGGCCTGGGAACGTCCAAGTCCAACAAAGGTTACTACAGTGCAGTCTCAGAAAAAGTAAAGAGCTGAGACCTAATCAGCTGTGTCACGCCCTGTAAGGAGGGCGGCCGCAGAAGTGGGCCTGGACGCCGGGTGAGGAAATCAGCGCCTCTGAAGATGGGTGCCCAGCACCCCAAAGGGAAGTGACACCAACCCTCGTGTGACCGAGACCCTCTGGGATGAGAGTTCTCAGAGGCCCCAGAGAAAACCCAAGAAGCTGAAATAAATATAAAGAAATGCTCGACCTCACTAGGAATCAGGTAAAAGCAAATTAAAACAATAATGGTGTGTCTCTGCTCACCTACACCCACAGGGGACCACCTTTTTTTTTTGGGGGGGGGGACAGAGTCTCTCTCTGTCCCCAGGGTGAAGTGCAGAGGCGCGATCTCGGGTCACTGCTGCAGTGACCCAAGATCGAGCCACTGCACTCCAGCCTGGACTACAGAGTGAGACTCCTCCTCAAATAATAATAATGACAATAATAATAATACATTAGAATAAAAAACTTTCAAAAATGTACTGAAAAACATGGTGTCTCTCCACATGCAACTCAAAAATTTTTAAAAATACTAAATGATAAAGTAAGTGTAAAGTCCATCAGAGCTGTGGTCTTCTCCATAATGGTGTGTTTCGTTTTATTGCATTTGGAAATACAGTAAATTCCTTCAAAGAGCGCTTTGATCTCCCACGTTCTGAGGAAGGGGTGGGGAGGAGATGGTCTTCTCCCCAGGGTCAGCCATCGCAGGCAGGGGGCGAGCCCAGCCTCCACTCCAATCCTTGCTTCCCCAAACGCCAGCCTCCTGACGTAACTCTGCCTGCTACCAGGCCGCCTGCAGGGTGTGACTATGGGATGTCACTGAGCGCCTCAGCCTCAGACGTCTGTCAGTGTAAAGCCATCTTCCACTATGGCCTCGCATCATTCCCATGTGTGGCCTCCCCGCCTCATCCGCCTGCATGCCTGGAAACTTCATCTCACTACAGGGCCAAGGGAGAGCTAAGCAGATATTAAAGGCTCTAGGCTGGGTGTGGTGGCTCATGCCTTTAAACCTACTTTAGGAGCCCAAGGTGGGTGGATCACCTGAGGTCAGGAGTTCGAGACGAGCCTGGCCAACATAGCGAAACCCTGTCTCTACTAAAAACACAAAAATTAGCCGGGTGTGGTAGGGGGCACCTGTGATCCCAGCTACTCAGGAGGCTGAGGCAAGAGAATCATTTGAACTGGGGAGGCGGAGGTTGTGGTGAGCTGAGATTGCACCACTGCACGCCACTGGGTGACAGAGCAATACTTTGTCTCAAAACAAACAAACAAAATGCTCCAATGCAGGCCCCTCCTGAGGGATGAATGAGCCAACTGTAGGACCAAAGGAACACTGCTACTGGAATCTGTGGACGAAATGCTGAGTGGGAGAGTGGCCGTAGCAGGAGGCGTGGGCAGCAGTAAGCAAATAACTAAGAAAAGCCACTCCGCAGTCCGGGGGAGGTGCCTCATGCCTATAATCCCAGCGGGGGGCAGGGGGGTTATCACCTGAGGCTGGGAGTTCGAGACCAGCCTGACTAACATGGAGAGAAACCTCGTTTCTACTAAAACTACAAAATTAGCCAAGCATGGTGGTGCATGCCTGTAATCCCAGCTACTCGGGAGGCTGAGGTAGAAGAATCGCTTGAACCCGAGAGGCGGAGATTTTGGTAAGCCGAGATCATGTCATTACATTACAGCCTGGGCAAAAAGAGTGAAACTCTGTCTCAAAAAAGAAAAAAAAAAAAAAAATCATCACTTGCCTAGCTGTAGCCACGGCCCCTGGGCCCCACGCAGTGCCTGCCCAGCGCCTGCAGCCAACAAGGCCTGGCACTCCAGCAGGTGCCTCCCAACGCCTGGGACTGTGAGCCAAGGCCCACACTCCCCAGAGCAGGCACTGGCCACTCATGAAGGACAACTTGGCCAGGCTCAGAGCAGGCTGCCCTGCCCCAGAGAGAGGGGAGGGGTGGGGAGGGGAGGCCTGTGGTGCAGCCCCAAAGCTTCTAGAACCTGGGGCTTAACCTGAGGTCTGGCCCTCTCTTCAGTTTGATGATAATCCCTATTAAGCACCTGATTCCAAGGCCCTGTCCCGCCGGTGTGGGGAGGCTGGAAAGCTGGCTCAGGGAAGGTCCTGGCTTTGGTCATGCCCGGCACTTCGAAGGGCACTGAGGATGAGTTACATGTGTGCGCACAGCAGACCATATGAGGGGCCGGGGGCCAGTCTGCACCCGTCCCTCCCCCTCCCCATTCCCCATTATTCCGCCCCCAGCCAAAACCTGGCCTCGCCCCACCCCCCTGCGTCTCATTCCCATTACCAATCCTCCCATGTCCCATCTGTCATTCTGCCTCTTACACAATCACCTAATCCACTCCCTTCCCCAACCCTGGCTTTGCCGGTGGCTCCCCAGGACACAGCAAAGGACCTCAGTTGCCTCCTGCCTTTGGACTTCCCCCAGAGCCCTCCCCCTGGACCCTTACCTACAGACCAGCATGCTGTTAGTCAAGCCAAAGAGGAGAAAGGGCAGAGTGTGAGTCACAGAGCAGAGTCCCACTT
Source organism: Cacajao melanocephalus (assembly GCA_963573385.1). Lineage (NCBI taxonomy): Eukaryota > Metazoa > Chordata > Mammalia > Primates > Pitheciidae > Cacajao > Cacajao melanocephalus. Next base: position 44,171 of record CAUYLG010064992.1, on the reverse strand, counting down.
GGCTGGGGGAAGGGGAAAGCAGGAAAGGCCTGGGGACACTGAGCTGGGCGGGAAGGGACACAAGCGCATTTTCCAGAGCCAGGAAAAACTTCCCATATCGCTGGCACCTCTCGGACTCTACACCTAAGAGAGGTGCATTTTCCTGAGTGTAAATGATCACAACTTCCCCATTGGGCCCTGGGGCTGCTGCCTCCCATAAGGAATTCAATTCAATGTTAGTCACCAAATGCTGAGCTCCACTAAGGAGGACCTCACTCTAGGGGGGGCTAAGAAAACACAGGATGTGAGACCGGGCATGGTGGCTCACGCCTGTAATCCCAGCACTTTGGGAGGCCAAGGCAGGTGGATCACCCGAGGTCAGGAGTTCGAGACCAACCTGACCAACATGGAGAAACCCCATCTTTACTAAAAATACAAAAAAAGAAAAAATTAGCCAGGCATGGTGGCAGACACCTGTAGTCCCAGCTACTCAGGAGGCTGAGGCAGGAGAATCGCTTGAACCCAGGAGGCAGAGGTTGCAGTGAGCCGAGATCACCCCATTGCACTGCAGCCTGGGCAACAAGAGTGAAACTCTGTCTCAAAACACGGGATCCGGCAGTGAGCAGAGACCTTATCTCTGGCCATCCTCTCAACCACCCTAAAAGTAAAGCCCTGTTGTTAGCCTACTTTCCAGATAAGAGAGCAAAGCCCCCGGAGCCCAGACAGTGAGCAGCAGAGCCAGCCTGAGCAAGACCTGCCTTACTGGACAGAAAGCCCCATGAAAAAGGGACAAGGATAAAAGTGAGTGCTTCTGGGTCTTGAAACCCAAGGAGACTGGAAAGAGAGGAAGAAATATGCTTTTTTCACCTTTCGTGGGAGCCAAGATGAAGGAGGGAAACTAAGGCACTGAAAGATTAAGCAGCTAACGCTGGCTGAACCCAGCAGCAGCTGACATCCACCTAAGTCTCCCGATAAGGACTGAGCCAGTCAAAGCTGGAACACGCCCTGACCTCCCGCCCCGCACCCCATCCCCTTCCCCAGCCTCTGTCCCTCCTGCACCCAGGTCCTAGTGTCCTCAGGTCAGCCCTTCTCAGAAGGGTGGTGGTGTCCATCCGATCACCTCAGTCACCTTGAGGCGGATTTGTGTTGCCCGGAGAAACACCTGCTTCACTGGAAAGAATTACTAATGGTTCAGAGTGGAATTCTAGGCAGCAGAGGGAAGCCCCTCCCAGCTCCCAGCTCCCAGCTCCCGCTCCCCACTCAGAAACATGAAGGTCCCTTTCTGATAGCTGTCATTTCTGAATCCCCTCCCTCCTGAAACAGAATCAGCAAAAAATCCAGGTCAGATGTCAGCAGAGCAGGAGACTCCCAGGTCTCACATCCAGGCTCTGCCTCCTGGTATCAGAGGCTCTCTTGATGGCATCTGCAGCACACCTGTGACCAAAAGGAGGTCTCCCATCCACTCCCAGCCCCAACCTCATTCATACAGAGAAGGCCCTGGCTTTCTGCTACCCAGTAATTCTAATGGAATCCCCCTCCAAGGCTCCAGGCTGCATAGGCCTCGGAATCTGACTAATGGAGAGGAGCTACCCACCATGGCCAGGAGGTCCGCTGAGCTGCAGAATAACTCAGGTCCCACGGGTCACCGATGAATGGCCTCAGCTGTTAACACCCCAAAGCGTGGGTAAGGAAGAGGCTTATGGAATTCACTCCATTGAGGGGTGCAGGGTTCTCAGGAGCATGCTCTGTGGTCAGGGAATGATCTGCAGCAGGTCAACATGTCACATTGTGACACATGGACAAACAGCAGGCCCGGACAGGCAAAGTCACATCGATCCCAGGCCACACACCACACACAACAAAGGGCAGGGGAATGGGTGGGGGCTGCCGGGAGAGGGGACGGGGTCCCCCTGGGACTGATCACCCCTGCAGAATCTGCCTGCACGGCCACAGCCCCCACCACCCCCAAAGCTGCCCTCATGCCCTGGCACCATAAGCTGACTTGGGCAAGGTTTATTTAGGGCAACTTTGGGTTAGAGCCCTGTGCCTGGCACAAAGACATAAGGATGAGTGTGTCAGAGACTTTTTCCTCAAAGAAGTTCATCTCTGGGCCGGGCGTGGTGGCTCACGCCTGTAATCCCAGCACTTTGGGAGGCCGAGGTGGGCAGATCATGAGGTCAGGAGTTCGAGACCAGTCTGGCCAACATTGTGAAACCCCCATCTCTACTAAAAATACAAAAATTAGCTGGGTGTGGTGTCGAACGCCTGTAGTCCCAGCTACTTGGGAGGCTGAGGCAAGAGAATCACTTAAAACTGGGAAGCAGAGGTTTCAGTGAGCCAAGATTGTGTCACTGCACTCCAGCCTGGCAACAGAGCAAGACTCTGTCTCAAAAAAATTTTTTTTCAAAAATTAGCTGGGCATGGTGGTGCATGCCTGTAATCCCAGCTACCTGGGAGGCTGAGGCAGAAGAATTGCCTGAACTAGGAGGCAGAGGTTGCAGTGAGCCGAGATCATGCCACTGCACTCCAGCCTGAGCAACAGAGCAAGACTCCACCTCAAAAAAAAAAAAAAAAAAAAGTTTATTCCCTGACCAGGCGAGGTGGCGTGCACTTTGGGAGGCCGAGGCAGGTGGATCACCTGAGGTCAGGAGTTCAAGACCAGCCTGGCCAACATGGTGAAACCCCGTCTCACTAAACATACAAAAATTAGCCAGGTGCGGTGGTGCACGCCTGTAATCCCAGCTACTCAGGAGGCTGAGGCAAGAGAATGGCTTGAACCTGGGAGGGGGAGATTGCAGTGAGCCAAGGTCACGCCACTGCACTCCAGCCTGGGTGACAGAGCGAGACTCCATCTCAGAAACAAACAAAACAACAAGAAGTGAGGTGAGGAATGAAGCCAAAGCTGACACAACTAAAGGGTGGAAAAGACACATCCACAGTTCTCCTTAGGACCCTCCACGGTCCTCAGTGACTGACAGAAAACGCAGGTGGAAAATCGCGGAGGACGCAGCCGACCTGAACAGCGCCATCCAGCGGCTGGACCTGACCACAGCACATGCCAACCTTGGGAACAGCCTGAAATCTCCTTGGTATCAGCCAGACAGACCACACTTGGCACCGTCAAAACAAACCTTAAATTTAAACGAATAGAAAGCATGCACAGTATACTCCCAAATCACCACAGAATTAAACTCGAAATCAGTCACAGAAAGCAATCGTGGAAGGAATGCACGCGAGGGCCACACAGGAAGTCTCGGGAAATCTAGAAACATTTTGAACTGAATGAAAATGAGAATAGAACACATGAGATCTGTGGGGCACGGCTAAGGCAGGGATTCTATTAGTAAGAAGAAAAGTCCCAGGTCGGGAATATAAGCTTTGCCCTTAAGAAATTAGAGAAAGAGGAAGAAATTAAACCCAAAGCAGGCAGGACAAAAAAAATTAAAGATAAGCAAAAATCAATCAAATGGAAAACATTAGAGTAAAAAAAAACAATCGCTGGGCGCGGTGGCTCACGCCTGTAATCTCAGCACTTTGGGAGGCCGAGGCGGGGAGTTCAAGGCCAGCCTGGCCAACATGGTGAAACCCTGCCTTTAAAAAAAAAAAATTAAATTAAAAAAAAATAATAATTACACCCAAAGCTGGTTCTCTGGGGAAAAAATTTTTTCCCAAGAAAGTTGAGAAACCTCTAGCCAGCCTGATCAAGAAAAAAAGAGAAAAGACACAAAATATCAGTATCACAAGTAAGAGGGGACTTCCCTACTGACTTCGAAACGTTAAAGTGATAATAAGGGAATACTATGAATAACACAAATTAGATGAAATGAACTAATCCTTGCAAGACACAAACTGCCAAAATTCATTCAAGAAATAATCCTTTATCTTTTACAAGAATTGAATTCATAGCTAAAAACCTAACAAAAGAAAGCCTTGAGCCCAGATGGTTTCCCTGGATGAATTCTACCAAACATTTAAGGAAAAAATAATTCTGCTGGGTACTGTGGCTCATGCCTGTCATCTCAGCCCTTTGGGAGGCCAAGGGGGCAGATCACAAGGTCAGGAGATCGAGACCATCCTGGCTAACACAGTAAAACCCCGTCTCTACTAAAAATACAAAAAAATTAGCCAGGTGTGGTGGCACGAGCCTGTAGTTCCCAGCTACTAGGGAGGCTGAGGCAGGAGAATCGCTTGAATCTAGGAGGCAGAGGTTGCAGTGAGCTGAGATTACGCCTCTGCACTCCAATGTGGGTGACAGAGTGAGACTCTGTCTCAAAAAAAAAAGAAAAAAAATTCCCAGTTTCACACAATCTCTTCCAGAATATGGAAGAGGGAGGCAGCGCTTCCCAACTCACTGTATTACCCTAATACTAAAACCATGCTGAATTCCAGCACTCTGGAAGGCCGAGGCAGGTGGATCACTCAAGGTCAGGAGTTTGAGACCAGCTTGACCAACATGGTAAAACCCTGTTGCTACTAAAAATACAAAAACAAACAAATAAGCAAATAAACAAAAAAATGGGCATGGTGGCAGGCACACCTGTAATCCCAGCTACTTGGGAGGCTGAAGTGGGGGTACTGCTTGAACTTGGGAGGCAGAGATTTTGGTGAGGTGATATCATGCCACTGCACTCCTGAGAGCATGCCTGAGCAACAGAGTGAGACTCTGTCTCAAAATAAATTAATTAAATCAAATAAAGACAAAAAAAAATCCTCAAAAAAATTAAAGCAAATCAAATCCAACAATATATACAAAGGAGATTATGTCAGGACCAGGCAGGGATTACCCCAGGAATCCAGAGCTGTTTCAACATTCAAAACATCAATGTAATTCATGCTTACAGCATAATAAGGTGAAACAGTGACATCTCAGCAGAGGCAGGGGAAACAGGCTCCAAGAGTTTCTGTCATTTGCCCAAGGTTTTGATGAGCAGCCACAGAAAGCCTCAACCCTGATCTGTCTTGACTGATGCCAAAATGTATGGCCTTGAAAACACCACAGAGTAAGTCATCTAATGTAATGGCCTAATGTTTATTCCAAGTAAAGTAATACAATTAAAAGATTTTTAGGGCCAGGCATGGTGGCTCACGCCTGTAATCCTGGCACTTTGGGAGGCCGAGACGGGCAGATCACGAAGTCAAGAGATCTCTACTAAAAATACAAAAAGTAGCTGGGTGTGGTGGCGCACACCTGTAGTCCCAGCTACTCGAGAGGCTGAGGCAAGAGAATCACTTGAAACCGGGAGGCAGAGGTTGCAGTGAGCTGAGATCACACCAGACAGCAGAGGGCTAGCACCTGAGATCCTGCAGCTCAGATGCCCACGGGGTGAAGAAAATCCTGGCAATTCTCTCAGGCCAAGGACTGATATATTTTAAAACCGAGATTTCGACTGAGGAGAGAGGATTACCATATAAGCAAATACATAATGTTATATGTTGAATGTTTCTTTTTTTTTTTTTTAAAGAAAAATCCCTTGGCAACAGGAAGCTTAACTGCACCAGCAAGGGCAGCAGAAGAAAAACAGAGTGTTAGCCAATGAGGGTCACACTGACCCAAAAAAAAAAATTTTTTTTTGGAAACCATTTTGTATAGAGGCAAACGTCTTTTCCTGAAAGGCAGTCAAGATAGCCCACATCTGCCATCGGGGTTGGCCTCCAGCACCCCTGTTACACACAGGGACCTGTGTCCCCTGCCCCAGGTCTCTCAGCCTCCTGAATACAGGCCTTCTTGAAGACCGGTCTTCAAGGCCACTCGACACAATAAAGCTTCTCTACATTCCTCATCTCATTCTGGTCTTTACCATAACCCCCTTACTGTCCCCATTCTTCTTGACACCAACGCCATGCTGGAGACATCATCATTCATCTGCGCTGGTGAGCAGGTGAGTCTCTATGGAAAAGGGACCTGATACCTGGGCATGTGCCCTTGCTCTGAGGACCTCAGTATGCTCTGTCAGCCTAGGTGCCCACACCTCTAGGCCCTACTGGAACCATCTTGTGAATCCTGAAGGTGCTACTACCTGTCACAGCAAGTAGCAGACCCTGCTCCCGTCCACCTGCCGGCCCATTGCCTTCAGGCACTGCTCAGCTGAAGAGAAAGGCTCTAGAATCCCATGGCAGGGAGGGCAAAAAGGAGCAAAAGGGCCTCAGTCAATGAGGTTGCAGCAGGCACACTCCTCACCCCAACCATTTTTTTTTTTTTTTTTTTATATGGAGTCTCGCTATGTAGCCCAGGCTGGAGTGCAGTGGCTCAATCTCAGCTCACTGCAACCTCCGCCTCCCAGGTCCCAGTTCAAGCAATTCTCCTACCTCAGCCTCCCAAGTAGCTGAGATTACAGGCACGAGCCACCATGCCCAGCTAATTTTTCTATTTTTTTAGTAGAGACTGGGATTCACCAGTCGGCCAGTCTGGTCTTGAACTCCTGACTTCGTGATCCACCTGCCTTGGCCTCCCAAAGTGCTGGGATTACAGGCGTAAGCCACCACGCCCAGCCTTATTATTTTTTTTTTAATTAAAAAAAGCAAGATTCTGTCCCTGCTGAAACAGGCTCAGAAAAGAGCTGGTGGAGGGCCTGGTACCCAGAGCGGCACTGTTCGGTGTCACGTGGCAGCCACTGGTCACAGGCAGTACCACAAGCTTGGAGTGTCACAGGATGAAATATTTCCAATATATATTTTGATAACAATAAAATATATTGTTAAAATTATTTGTTCTATTTCTTTGCTATATTCCATTTCTTCTTACTAGGTTAATTTGGCTACAGGAAAGCTTTAAGTTACGCATGTGGCACACGATGTTTCTACCAGACAGCAGAGGGCTAGCACCTGAGATCCTGCAGCTCAGATGCCCACGGGGTGAAGAAAAACCCGGCAATTCTCTCAGGCCAAGGACTGATATATTTTAAAACCGAGATTTCAACTGAGGAGGGAGGATAGCTACCATATAAGCAAATACATAACGTTATATGTTGAATGTTTCTTTTTTTTTTAAGAAAAATCCCTTGGCAACAGGAAGCTTAACTGCACCAGCAAGGGCAGCAGAAGAAAAACAGAATGTTAGCCAATGAGGGTCACCCTGACCCAAACCCAGCCCCAGCTCTCTCTAGCTGCACAGCCCGGGGAGAAAGGAGAACAAGCAGAAAAGCCCACCCCTCATACCCAGTTAGTCTCCCCTGCCCACTGGCAGGCCCTGGGGCAGGCCCCTAGCTGGGTCTGCAATGGGACACTGCCCCCTGGCATTCTGTCCCCCTTCTACATGGCTCCCCTACCCACCCTTTTCCTGAGGGCAGTCCCTGGGGGTAATCATGATCTCCCATCTAGATCTGAGTGTTATCAGAGATAGATTCACTTGGTGAGAACACAGGAGCTATAGGGGTACCTATGCCCATCACTGGTCTGACTGCATGTTGTAATTCAATGAACAGTTTGCTAAAGTAATAGTCTTCTTCCTGTCCTCTGATGAGCACCCATCTGGTCAACCCTGCGCTCCTTCAGGGCCAGGCCCCATCTCCTCCTGCTTACCCTGGAGGGCTTCGCACCTGCCTCCCTCCACTGGGAATCTTGCCCCACTGACTGACCCTTCAGCTCTCAGATCCCAGGTCCCTCCCAGACAGGGAAACAGGCTCTTGTGAAATTCAATCAAACGTCCCCATCAGCTACTCTTCAAAACATTAACCAGTGTTAGGTCCTTCAGAGAACTCTCTGCCTTTCCAGGCCTACCGTCTCCCTCCCTAGAATGAAAGCTCAGTGGCAGAAGAGCCCTTAACCTTCTGAATGACACTAGGCTCTCAGCAGGCTCTGAATAAATACTGGCTGTATCAGTCAGTGAATAAATGCACATGTGAGTAAGGAATGAAGGGAAGGAAGGAACTGGATTAGAGGCTGCTTGGGACAGAGATGTGCCTTACAGGTTCCATGAAGAGTGGGTGATGAAAAAGGTGAATGGGGCAAAGAGGAAGCTTTGACAGAAGGGAGAATGCAAGAGAGGTTGGAAATTGGAATCCATTAGAACTGGGAGCCTGGGGAGATGCCAGGACAGGCACTCTCTGGCACCCTTAGAACTCTGTAGAGGGCAGCCTCAGCAGGCGAGTCAGTCCCACCCATTCTGGCCCCGAAAGGGGTGGGTGGTGGTGTGCAGTCTGCTTAGCCCCGGCTGGGAGAGAGCCAGGGTCCCCACCACTCTCACGGTGGGCAAAGCTGGCCTCCTGACCCTGGGGGATGGACGGGAGCAGGGGCCACACGACACACTCCCAAACATGTAATCGGCCCCCTTCACCCTCGCCCATGCTCGTCGCACACAGCCTCGGTCATACACACTCACACTCACTCTCCCGCACACTCTCAGAGCATCACATAATTTCAGTGAGACATACACAATCCCAAAGACGTACAACCTCTGCGACCCACACAATCTCAGGGCCACACACGGGCACACACCCAGACAAGCTCAGGAACGCCCCTCTCTGATATACGCAACCTGATGTTTACACGCGCGCGTTCACGCACACACAGCTGGCGCTCCCGCTCGCGGCGCCCGCCCCTGCCACGCCACGCCCACCGCCCTACCCCCGTTGCCTGGGAACTGGCAGCCCCGCCTCCCGGCGTTGAAGGCGCCGCACGCCTTCACGCCCAGCGGGCCTTCCACATCCCTCTCCCACTTTCCGCCGCGGTCCGGTGCGGTTAGTACCTGCCTGAAATCAATATTGCCGAGGCCTCCGCAGCAGTCAGTCCCCGTCACCGAGCTGCTCGTAGACTCGGATCCCTGGTCCCCAGATCCCTTCATCCGGGGGCCGCCTCAGGAGGGACCACGCGGCCCCTCCTGCAGCCACGCGCTCCCGGAACCGGCCCTATCACGCCGGGAAAGTGCCACCGGCCGGGCCGCTTTCCCGGTGACCCCAACTTAGCTCGGCCTTCTGGGAAATGTAGTTCCCCTTCACCGCAAAGAGCCTCTTTATCTGGGGGCTTGCGACAGCGTCTAGAGGAACCGAGAACTACAAGTCCCAGTGTCGTTCACGGGGCCACGCTGCAGTATCCCCTTGGATCCTGCCTCCCGCCCTGTGCCTTTGGTCGCCGGCTGCTGCACCCGACCCTCCAACTGACCTAGCGTCCCTGTCCTAGGCTGGCGGCGGTGGGGCTAGAGGCCGGCGGTCGCTGGTCGAAGCTATAAGTAGCTTCCCGCGCAGCCTCCTGTGGACTTGGACTTGGGCCACACATGCCAGGGGCCCCCCGCCCCCTTCCGAAATTCGCTTTACTCTGGGGGCGGTCCGGTACCAACACTGCCTGGAGCCTTCCGCCCCCGCAGCACTCAGGATCTTTAGCTCCGCCGAAGACCCCTCCTCCACTCATTTTTTCCTTAATTCATTCTCTCATTCACTCTTGTGTATTTGCTTAACAAGTCTGTGCGCTGAGGGTACTGTAGGGAACAACACAGAGTCCCCCACCCTTGCTGCCTCCTGACTGAGTTAAAAGACAAACCATGAATAAAAGGTTATAATTTGGATGAGTACTGTGATGGAAAAATGGGGTGGGTTAAATGGTAGGGAGGGATGCTGCCTTAGAATGAGCAGGGGAGGTGCCAGACGTGCCAAGTGTGAGGGCAGGGCAGACAAGGAAGACAGATGATTTGTGCAAAGGCCTGGAGACAGGACAGGGGTCCCTCAGGAACAGAGAAAAGACCAGTGAGCCGTGGAGTAGTGATGGAGAGGGCCAAATGCGAGGGAAAAGTTTAGATGGTGGGGTCCCAGAAGAGCCCCTTTTGTAGGCCGGGTGCGGTGGCTCACACCTGTAATCCCAGCACTTTGAGAGGCCGACGCGGGCGGATCACCTGAGGTCGGGAGTTAGAGATCAGCCTGTCCAACATAGAGAAACCCTGTCTCAACTAAAAATACAAAATCAGCTGGGGGTGGTGGCGCATGCCTGTAATCTCAGCTACTCCGGAGGCTGAGGCAGGAGAATTGGTTGAACCATGGAGGCATAGGTTGCCGTGAGCCCCGAGATCCTGCCACTGCACTGCAGCCTCTCAACAAGAAACTCCGTCTCAAAAAAAAAAACACCTTTGTAGCCAGGTGTTATATCATATGGGGAAATAGACTGAGATGTTCCAAAATTTGCTCGGTCACCCAGCCTGCTGGGGCCCAGGCGGGACTTCTGCAAACCCAGCTCCTTCCTGCTGCAAGTGGCCCATTTCCCTCCACCTTGGCCCACAGCACCTACCAGTATTAAGCATTTACTGAGCTCGGGCTGAGTTATAGGTAGTCCCAATCTTCACAACATCACTAGGATGGGGCAGGCCAGCCAAGGCGACGGGAAAGACACTGGCTTTCCTAGCTCTGTGACTGAGCACTCCTTCATTTTCCTCAAAAGTAAAAGGGAAGTATATGTTGGTAAAACTCATTACCCAGGAACTGGCCTGTGGGAAGTGCTCAGGAAGCACTGGCCACTGGCGGGGTTGGGGACACAGGCTCAGGGCTGGTTGTCTGACTTAGCAATGTTGCTAATGAGTGTCAGGAGCCTTTCCCTGCTCCGTGTCCAGGCAGAGCTGCTAGAGGCAGAGCCATTTCTTAGGAGCCCCCAGCAGCGAGAGGGCTCCTAGCAAGCCTCTCCTCCTCCCTGCTACCACATATCCACTCCACCAACGCTCCAGTCTTCTCACCTACCTGGTCACTCTTGTTAAGCCCAGAAAATGAATTTTTGTGTGTTTGCTTTATCTGAGAACAAAGAACAGCAACCATAAGAGGTCATACCTGAACTGATGCAATCCGATCTTCCACCACAGCCTACCCCACCCCCCACTACCCTTCCTCTGTGAAAAGCAAACACCCACCCAGAAGCCAGATTTGCGGCCTGGCATGGTGGCTCACGCCTGTAATACCAACACTTTGGGAGGCCAAGACAGGTGGATCGCCTGAGGTCAGGAGTTGGAGACCTGCCTGACCAACATGGCTAAATCCCAGCTCTGCTAAAAATACAAAAATTAGCCCGGCATGGTGGCACGTGCCGGTAATTCCAGCTGAGGCAGAAGGATCCCTTGAACCTGGGAGGCAGAGGTTGCAGTGAGCCGAGATCAAGCCGCTGCACTACAGCCTGGGCAACACAGTGAGACTCCACCTCAAAAAAAAGACAAACGACAAAAAACAAAACAAAACAAACCCTCCTGCCAAAGATACTTCTGGGCACAAGTACTTACCTGGGTCCTTTAGAAGCTCCCAAGTCTGAGAGACTGTAGAGAAATTATCCAGGCCAACCTCCCTCACTGGAACATTCCTTCTGTGGCGTCTTGAGCAAAGGGAAAAGTTGGTTCTGCTCACACGCCCCCAGTGATGAGAGGTTCCCCTCCTCTTGAGGTAGCCTGCTCCACTGCTGGGCAGGAGTGGTCATTCCTGATACCCATCAACCCAAAGTCACCCTTCCTGAAGCTTTAACAAACAAAGTTCCTTTCTACCCTCAGGGTTATCTCTCTTTGCCCCTTGATTGAGCTCTTTAAATATAAGAAACCATTGATCACGGAACAGTTCCCAATCCGCTCCAGGGCAAACCTCCTGATGACCTCTCTGGTCTCTACCCTCTCCTCCCCCACGCCTGAGTTCTGAATCAGGCTGCAGAAGCTCCCAGCAATCACGAAAATGGAGGGTTTAGTACTAAAATTAACATTTGCTTATTGGGTGACTTTGGGTAAAGCCTAAACCTTTCCCTACTCTGAATCTATTTTCTGTTCATAAAATATAATAATATATCTATTGTAGACTATCTCTTGAGTATAATAATATCTCTTGAGTGAAGCTGTTGTGAGGATTAGAGGTAATAACGCGTACAAAAGCGCCTGGCATACAGTGGGTTCTAAGAAAATGTCCAGGCTGGGCGCAGAGGTTCTCATGCCTGTAATCCCAGCACTTTGGGAGGCCAAGGCAGGCGGATTGCTTGAACCCAGTGAGTTCGAGACCAGCCTCGGCAACATGGCAAAACCCCATCTCTACAAAAAAAAAAAAAAAAAATTAGCAGGGTGTGCTGGCATGTGCCTGTAGTCCTAGCTACTCAGGAGACTAAGGCAGCAGGATCACTTGAACCCAGGAGACTTCAGGGAGCTGTGATCCCGCCTCTGCACTCCTGTCTCAAAAAAAAAAAAAGAAAGAAATAAAGTAATATTTCCCTCCTTTCTTTTTTTTTTTTTGAAACGGAGTCTCACACTGCTGCCCAGGCTGGAGTGCCTCGGCATGATCTGGGCTCGCTGCAACCTCTGCCTCTCAGGTTCAAGCAATTCTCCTGCCTCAGCCTCCCGAGAATTTGGGATTACAGGTGCGCACACCATACCCAGGTAATTTTTGTATTTTTAGTAGAGACAGGGGTTTCACCATGTTGGCCAGGCTGGTCTCAAACTCCTGAACTTGTGATCCACCCACCTCAGCCTCCTAAAGTGCTGGGATTACAGATGTGAACCACCGCACCCGGCTCCCTCCTTTCTATATAATTGAGATTTGGTGGTTAAGGTCACACGCATGGACATGCTGCCGGGATTTGTGACACCACCGGGGGCCAGGAGAGCTGGCTGACAGCTCAGGGAGCTGCTGAGTTCCTGGGAGGAGATGGGTGGGAAGGGGCCAGGATGGGCAGCCAGAGCTGCTCCCCAGACAGCATGTACTGCGGGTAATCAGAAACCCTATTGTCATTGGGAGTGCGTTAAAACCAGGAGGGTGGTGGAGGACTGTGGCCACGATGCCCAGCACTCCCTTCATAGACTCAGGCCTGATTGCCCTCACCCTGCCCCTGGTGGCTCCAAGAACCAGCTAGCAGCAGGTTCAGCGGGAGCCAGGGTGGGACCTGGGGCAGGGCAGAGGTCATCTGGAGATATATGCCCTGATCATGAGTTCCCTCCCCATTTCCATCCGCCCTGAGCTTTGGAACCCCCTTCCCCAAGGACCTGCTACTTGCTGGGAAGAGGGCACAGAAGTGAAGTCACTTGAACCCAGTTGTCCACAGCGTAGGCCAGCCTGGGGAACACCAGCAAGGATGTTGGTCCTCGTGGGGCCTCCCTGCCCTTCAGAGTCCACGGTGTCCGCAGAGCAACGCCCGCCTTCCTGCTGCCTCCGGAGGTCTACACCCCAGGACACACCACCATAGGGCGTCTGCCTGTGCTATGCCTCCCGCCTGGGTTGCTCTTCCCCACGTTTCCTCCAGCAGCCTCCTCACCTCCTCTGGGTTCTGCTCAAGTTCCACCTCTCCACCCTGCTGAACATGCTGACCTCCCTACACTCACCATGGGCCTCTTCCAACTTTATTCTCTCCATGGGCCATATTATTTAACAAACATATTTAGTGTACTTATTTATTTTGTATAGTGTCAGTCCCTGTCCATCCCCTATCTCCTGGAACGGGAACTTCACCAAGGCAGGGATTTTTTTTTTTTCCAGAGGCAGAGTCTCCCTCTATCGCCCAGGCTACAATGCAGTGACATGATCTTAGCTCAGTGCAACCTCTGCCTCCGGGGTTCCAGCAATTCTCCTGCCTCAGCCTCCCAGGTAGCTAGGACTACAGGTGTGTACCACCATGCCAAGCTAATTTTTGTATTTTTTTTTCTTTGAGACGGAGTTTCTCTCTTGTCGTCCAGGCTGGAGTGCAATGGCACAATCTCCGCTCACTGCAACCTCCACCTCCTGGGTTCAAGCAATTCTCCTGCCTCAGCCTCCCAAGTAGCTGGGATTATAGGTGCCCGCCACCACACCTGGCTAATTTTTTTTCATATTTTTAGTAGAGATGGGGTTTCATCATGTTGGCCAGGCTGGTCTTGAATTCCTGATTTAAAGTGATCCTCGTGCCTTGGTCTCCCAAAGTGCTGGGACTACAAGCATGAGCCACCACACCTGGCTGCTAATTTAGTAGAGATGAGGTTTCACTGTATTGGCCAGACTGGTCTCAAACTCCTCACCTCAGGATCTGCCCACCTCGGCCTCCCAAAGTGATGGGATTACAGGCGTGAGCCACAATGCCAGGCCCTTTTTTTATTCATTTTAGAAGGAGTCTTGCTCTGTCACTCAAGCTGGAGTGCAGTGGCTCGATCTCAGCTCACTGCAGCCTCCATGTCCCAGGTTCAAGTGATTCTTCTGCCCTCAGCCTCCTTAGTAGTTGGGATTACAGGCAGGTGCCACCTTGCCTGGCTAATTATTTTTTCCTCTTTTTCTTTAGTAGAGACGAGGTTTCACCATGTTGGCCAGGCTGGTCTTGAACTCCTGACCTCACCTCAGGTGATCTGCCCACCTCAGCCTCCCAAAGTGCTGGGGTTACAGGCGTGACCCACCATGCCTGGCTTCTTTTTTTTTTTTTTTAAAGAGACAGGGCCGGCCAGGCTCAGTGGCTCACACCTGTAATCCCAGCACTTTGGGAGGCTGAGACAGGCAGATCACTTGAGGTCAGGAGTTCAAGACAAGCCTGGCCAACACGGTGAAACCCCGTCTCTACTAAAAATACAAAACATTAGCTGGGCGTGGTGGCAGGTGCCTGTAATCCAAGCTACTTGGGAGGCTGAGGCGGGAGAATCTCTTGAAGCTGGGAGGCTGAGGTTGCAGTGAGCTGAGATCGCACCACTGCACTCCAACCTGGGCAACAGAGTGAGACTATATCTCAAAAAATAAAAAGACAGAGACAGGGTCTTGCTATGTTACCCAGGCTGGGTTTAAACTCCTGAGTCCAAAAGATCCTGCTGACTCAGCCTTCAGAATAGCTGAAACTACAAGTGCATGCCACCATGCCTGGCTAAGGGCAGGGATGTCTGTCTCTATTTTTCTTTCTTTTTTGAGACGGAGTCCTGCTCTGTTGCCCTGGCTAGAGTGCAGTGGCAAGATCTTGGCTCACTGCAACCTACACCTCTTGGGTTCAAGCAATTCTCCTGCCTCAGCCTCCCGAGAAGCTGGGATTACAGGCACACACCACCATGCCCAGCTAATGTTTTTGTACTTTTAGTAGAGATGGGGGTTTTGCCATGTTGGCCAGGCTGGTCTTGAACTCCTGACCTCAGGTAGTCCACCCACCTCAGCCTCCCAAAGTGCTGGAATTACAGGCCTGAGCCAGCACACCTGGTCCTGAGGGCAAGGATTTCTTTATTTCTCTTTCTTTCTTTCTTTCTTTCTTGCTCTCTTGCTTTCTTGCTTTCTTTCTTGCTTTATTTTTTTTAAGACAGAGTCTAGCTCTGCTGCCCAAGCTGGAGTGCAATGGTGCTATCTTGGCTCACTGCAACTTCTGCCTCCCGGGGTCAAACGATTCTCCTGTCTCAGCCTCCTGAGTAGCTGGGATTACAGGTGCGCACCACCATGCCTGGCTAATTTTTGTATTTTTAGTACAGACCAGCTTTCGCCATGTTGGTCAGGCTGGTCTAGAACTTCTGGCCTCAGATAATCTGCCCACCTTAGCCTCCCAAAGTGCTGGGATTAGCCGCGCCCGGCTAGAGGGCATGGATTTCTGTCTGTTTGTACACTCCTCTCCTGGGCACCTAGCTCTGGCACAAAGCAGGCACTGATATACAATGAGTGAATGAATACTGTAGCTCTGCTACTCCTACGTTGGGTAACCTTGGGAAAACCACTTTTCTGGGCCTCAGTGACCATGTCTGTGGAATGAGGAGGGTGACCAAGTCTGTTACCCAAATAAGAGACCAAACCCACCTATTAAGATTGAAGTTTGAATGGGAGCAGTGGCTCATGCCTGTAATCCCAGCACTTTGGGAGGCCAAGGAGAGTGGATCATGAGGTCAGGAGTTCAAGACCAGCCTGGCCAAAATGGTGAAAGCCCGTCTCTACTAAAGATACAAAAAAATTAGCTGGGCATGGTGGCAGACACCTGTAATCCCAGCTACCTGGGAGGCTGAGGCAGGAGAATCACTTGAACCTGGGCAGTAGAGGTTGCAGTGAACAAAGATCGTGCCACTGCACTGGGAGATAGAGAGACTCCGTCTCAGAAGAAAAGATTGAAGTTCCTGGCCCGCCATGGTGGCTCATGCCTGTAATCCCAACACTTTGGGAGGCTAAGATGGGTGGATTGCTTGACTCAGGAGGAGTTCAAGACCAGCCTGGGAAACATAGTGAAGTCCTATCTCTACCAAAAAAAAAAAAAAAATAATAATAATTAGCTGGGCGTGGTGGCATGCGCCTATAGTCCCAGCTACTCAAGAGGCTAAGGTGGGAGGATCACTTGAGCCTGGAAAGTTGAGGCAGCAGCAAGCCATGATGGCCCACTACACTCCAGACTGGGCAGCAGAGTGGGACCCTGTCTCAAAAAACAAAACAAAACAAACAAAAAACCTAACCATGGAAACAATAGCTAATCTGTCTGAGCTCCTGCTGGCTGCAGGCCCTAAACTCAGCACTTTAGGACCACATTTTCGGCCAGGCACAAAGGTTCACACCTGTAATCCCAGTACTTTGGGAGGCTGAGGTGAGCGGATTGCTTGAGGTCAGGAGTTCGAGACCAGACTGGCCAACATGGCGAAACCCCATCTCTACTAAAAATACAAAAATTAACCAGGCATAGTAGTATACACCTGTAGTCCCAGCTACTGTATTCAGGAAACTGAGGCAGGAGAATTGTTTGAATCCGGGAGGCAGAGGTTGCAGTGAGCAGAGATCATGCCACTGCACTCCAGCCTGGGCTACAGAGCAAGACTCCATCTCAAAAATAAATAAATAAAATAAAGATCACATTTTATTTAAGCCTCACAACAGCCCTGTGAGGTAGGGCGTGTTATTCTGCCTTTCCAGATGAGGAAATTGATTTATGTGGACAGGAGTGGCCCACAGTCACACAGCTGAGTAAGTGTCGGCGTTGAAAACTGCTGGTCTGATGAAGGCAAAACATCTTCCTCACCATGGCCCTGAGATCTTGGATGGTCTGGGCCCAGCCAACCTTGGCAGCTCTTCTTGCCCTCTGCACTCCAGCCAAGCTGGCCTCTTTGAGGTTTTTTCTAGCCACAGGGCCTTTGCACCTCCTGTTCACTCTGCCTGCACACTCTTCCCTTCTCTTATTGGAGAGTGAGAACGGTCCCTTCATCGTCTGCCCTGTCCATCACCATATCTCCTGCCCCAACCCAGTACACACCTGGCATCCATCAGGCACTGGGTGAATATTTGCTGAATGAGGGAGGTCAGAATTGAAGTCCCATGAAAATATCCTTCAAAAATGGTGGAAAAGGCCAGGCACAGTGGTTCATACCTGTAATCCTAGCACTTTGGGAGGCTGAGGCAGGCAGATCATCTGAGGTCAGGAGTTCAAGACTAGCCTGACCAACATGGCAAAACCCTGTCTCTACTAAAAATACAAAAATGAGCCGGATGTGGTGGTGCACGCCTGTAATCCCAGGTACTTGGGAGGCTGAGGCAGGAGAATTGCTCAAACCGGGGAGGCAGAGGTTGCAGTGAGCCAAGATCACACCACTACACTCCAGCATGGGTGACAGAGCAAGACTCTGTCTAAAAAAAAAAAAAAAAAAAAATGGAGGCAAAGTAAAGGTATTTTCAGACAAAGGCTGAGAGAATTGATCACCAGCAGGTGCAACCTGAAAAGAAATAGCATGGGTGGCTTCTGCAGGCAGCAGGAAAATGATCCCAGTTGGAAGCCCAGGAACACAGGAAGGAATGAAAAAGGCACATGTATAGGTAAGCTAAAGAACTGTTAGGTGCTTGGAAAAATAAAATCATCTTGTGGAGTTTAAAATATTTACCTTCGTAACTGAGAGAAAAGGCAGAAAAAAATCGGTAAGGCTATAGATTTGAAGATGATTGACATTCATAGAACTGTCCTAGCAACTGCAGAATGTACCTTCTTCCCAGTTCACACCAAACATTGGCCAAAACAGACCCTAGGCTGGGGCATAAAGCCAATCTCAACAGATTTCAAATAATTGAAATCGCAGCTTATGCTCTTAAACATAGTAGGATTAAACTGGAAAACAAGATGATAACTTAAAGGCCAGGCGCTGTGGCTCACGCCTGTAATCCCAGCACTTAGGGAGGCCTGACCTCCTAAGGTCAGGAGTTCGAGACCAGCCTGGTCAACGTGCTGAAACCCCATCTTGATTGAAAATACAAAAATTAGCCAGGTGTCATGGTGGGCAACTGTAGTCCCAGCTATTCGGGAGGCTAAGGCACAAGAATCGCTTGAACCCAGGAGGTGGAGGTTACAATGGGCCGAGATCATGCCACTGCACTCCAGCCTGGGTGACAGAGTGAGATTCTGTCTCAAAAAACAAAACAAAATAAAACTTCCAATGTTTGGAAACTAGACAATACTTTTTCTTTTTCTTTTTTTTTTTTTTGAGACAGGGTGTCTGTCACCAGGCTGGAGTGCGGTGGTACAATCACAGATCACTGCAGCCTCAACCTCCCAGATTCAAGTGATCCTCCCACCTCAGCCTCCAAAGTAGCTGGGACTACAGGCACATGCCACAATGCCTGGCTAATTTTTTTTTTTTTTTTTTTGTATTTTTTGTAGAGACGGAGCTTTACCATATTGCTCAGGCTGGTCTTGAACTCTTGACTCAAGCAATCCATACTCCTCAGCCTTCCACGGTGTTGGAATTATAAGCGTGAGCCACCACGGCCAGCCAGACAATGCATTTTTTTCAACCCCAGAAACAAGGTCCAGCCCGGGTCAGGTGTCGCCCATGGACGGGCAATGGTGGCCAAGGGCGTGGGGTGCTATAACTGGCTCAGGGTGGGTCGGTGACCAATTCTATTCAGGCAACAGTGGCTGGGGGAGGGGAAGGTGACCAGACTGTATAAGAAGATAGCACTTCCCATTTAATCTCACAGGTAGAGGGCTGGAGTCCCAAGGCAGCATGGAGCACTGACTGCCAGCTTAGTGCCGCGGGGACAGGAGGGTGCTGTGCAAGTCAGAAGCACTCCTGCCCGGAAGCTCAGAAGTGACTACAAGCAGGCCGTCACCACAGAGTCGAACACCGCTCAGCAGCGGTGCGCATACAGAGGGGAGAAACGCAGCATTCAAGACTTGAAGGCAGGCCAGATGCAGTGGCTCACGCCTGTAATCCCACAATTTTGGGAGGCTGAGGCGGGCGGATCACCTGAGGTCAGAAGTTCGAGACCAGTCTGGTCAACATGGTAAAACCCAGGCTCCACTAAAAATACAAAAATTAACCAGGTGTGGTGTCCTCCACCAGCTACTTGAAAGACTGAGGCAGGAGAATGGCTTGAGCCCAGGAGGCAGAGGTTGCAGTCAGCTGAGATAGCACCACTGCTCTCCAGACTGGGCGACAGAGCGAGACTCTGTCTCAAAAACAAAACACAACAACAACAACAACAACAAAAATGACTTGAAGGCAGCCCTGATTAGCGCTGAGGATGGGGCAGGGTCTCACCAAACACTCTCCCTCCAGTGGCACGTGGATCTGCTTAACCTGTGAGTCTTGTATAGGATTGTTTCCTCAGGGTTGACCCTGGAAGCACAGAAGACACAGCCAAACTGCTTTCTAAAGGTTGGTGCCCTGCAAAATAGTACAGTTCCCATTTCACTGCATACTCACCAGCACAGAGTATTATTAGTCCAAAAATGTGTATGTTAATTCAAAGTTGAAAAATGTAATTTGCCTCTTTCCTGTATTATTAGTGATATTTTCTCATGTGCCTTTCCCTTCCTTCCTTTCTTCCCTCCCTCCCTCTCTCCCTCTCTCCCTCCCTCCCTCCCTGCCTCCTTCCCCCCTTCTTCCTTCCTTCCTTCCTTCCTTCCTTCCTTCCTTCTTTCCTTCCTTCTTTCACGGAGTCTTGCTCTGTCACCCAGGCTGGAGTGCAGTGGTGCAATCTTGGCTCATGCAACCTCTGCCTCCCAGATTCAGGTGATTCTCCTGACACAGTCTCCTCAGCAGGGATTACAGGCGCCCACCACCATGCCCACTGCACCTGGCCCCCATGTGCTTTTTTTAAAAATTAGAATAGTGTTTTATTTGCACTACTTACCAACACAACTTCTCTTTGTGCCTTTTTTTCATAAACACTTATGGATCTTAGTCTTAGCAATCTCTTGAATTTATTAACTTAAATGAATCAGACTGTTGTAATGTTTAAGTGATTATTAAAAGTTTTTACCGGCCACGTGTGGTGGCTCACGCCTGTAATCCCAGAACTTTGGGAGGCCGAGACGGGTGGATTACCTGAGGTCAGTGGTTTGAGACCAGCTTGGCCAAAATGGTGAAACCCCATCTCTAAAAAAATTAAAAATAAAATAAATAAATAACATAACATAACATAACATAACATAAAATAAGTTTTTACCTTGCCCCTCAGTGGCTCACGCCTGTAATCCCAGCACTTTGGGAAGCTGAGGCAGGCGAGATCACCTGAGGTCGGGAGTTCGAGACCAGCCTGGCCAACATGGTGAAACCCCATCTACACTAAAAATACAAAAATTAGCCGGGTTTGGCAGCAGGTGCCTGTAATCTCAGCTACTTAGAATGCTAAGATAGGAGAATTCCTTGAACCCGGGAGGCGGAGGTTGCAATGAACTGAGATTATGCCACTGCACTCCAGGTTGGGGGACAGAGCAAGACTACGTCTTGGGGAGAAAGAAAAGTTTTTACCTTGAAAATTTTCCAACCCAACAAAAAATTGCAAGAATTATACATTAAGCATCCTATATGCTTCACCAAGATTTGTTTTCAACATTTTCTGGCCTTTGTTTTATCGGTTTCTATACAGTGATTTTGTTTTTTTAATGAACTGTTTGAGGATAAGTTGCAGGCTCTTCACCCCTAAATCTTTGAAGAATAAAGTCATTCTCCTATGAAACCACAGTCCTGTGATCAAAATCAGGAAATTTACCGTTGATACAATGGAGTCAGCTAACGTACAGTCCGTATTCAAATTTCACTGATTGATCTGATAATATCCTTATGGTGCATTTTTTTCTCAGATCCAGGATCACGTGCTGTCTTTAGCAGGCTTTGATCTGGAACACTCCTTGGTCTGTGTTTGTCCTTCAGGAGAGACACTGACATTTTTGGAGAGCAGGAGCAGGGTATTTTGTAGACGGTCCCTCAGGTGGGTTTGTCTAAGGCCTCTGACTCACTGCAGGCTCTGCAAGAATGTCACCTTTGAGTTGCTCTGTCCCCAGTGCCTGTGGTGCCATGTCACAGGGAGCTGTGATTGCTGGTGAACAGCAGGGGTCTCCTCTGCAAAGGCATGTGGGGTTTTGCTATTTTCTTTGCTCTGAATGACCACTGCTGATGTGCTGTTCTTATTGATTTGTCAGGCTCGTGAGGCATTTAAAGCCCCTCTCAGGAGGGCAGCTCAGACGCAGCTGGGTCTCAGTGAGCGTCCGAGGCCGACGCCGGGGCAAGCTGTCATCCCAGCCCCGGTTGCTTGGTCGATGAGTCCTTGTTAATGCTGACATCCCTGCCTCCCTCCTGACGCCAGGCGGGGGAGAGGCTCTGTGTGCTTTGAGATCGAAGGGAAAAATCACCTGTGAATGAGTCAACAGCCCAGC
The DNA here is from genome assembly GCA_963573385.1 of Cacajao melanocephalus. Classification (NCBI taxonomy): domain Eukaryota; kingdom Metazoa; phylum Chordata; class Mammalia; order Primates; family Pitheciidae; genus Cacajao; species Cacajao melanocephalus. The sequence continues at coordinate 22,724 of CAUYLG010064992.1, read as the reverse complement.
TGCAACAGACTCCCTGAATTCATGTCAGACCCAAGCGGACAACCCAAAAGGAGCGTCTGTGGGCGGGCTGGGAGCTCAGAGCTGCTGTAGATATGCTCCCAGATACTCCTCCCCAGTCTCTGCCTCTTCATCGGTAACAGGACGTGCCTGGCTTAAAAGCTGTTCAAGTGTCTTGATGAGGGTAATTGGCATCTGAATGGACAGTCTTTTTTTTGAGGTGGAGTTTCGCTCTTGTTGCCCAGGCTTGAGTGCAATGGCGCCATCTTGGCTCACTGCAACCTCCGCCTCCTTGGTTCAAACAATTCTTCTGCCTCAGCCTCCCAAGTAGGTGGGATTATAGGCATGCACCACCACACCCGGCTAGTTTTGTATTTTTAGTAGAGACAGGGTTTCTCCATATTGTTCAGGCTGGTCTCGAACTCCTGACCTCAGGTGATCTGCCTGTCTCGGCCTCACAAAGTGCTGGGATTACAAGAGTGAGCCACCACACCCGGCCTGAATGTACCGTTCTTTGGGTGCGAGTTGTCTCGCCAGGTGCAGGATGTTAAGCGTTGCTGGCGCTCACCCCCAAACCAAAACACCCACAACCAGTTCCACACGGCTCCAAGGAGGGTGTTGTGGCTCCCAGCTAAGAACAGCTAGGTGATAACTAATAATCTCAGCTACCAGCCGGGTGCAGTGGCTCACACCTATAATTCCAGCACATTGGGAGACCGAAGCAGGTGGATCACCTGAGATTAGGAGTTTGAGACCAGCCTGACCAACAAGGTGAAACTCTGTCTCTACCAAAAATACAAAAATTAGCCAGGCGTGGTGGCAGCATGTGCCTGTAATCCCAGCTACTCGGGAGGCTGAGAGGAGAATTGCTTGATCCTGGGAGCGGGAGTTTGCAGTGAGCCAAGATCACGCCACTGTACTCCAGCCTGGGTGACGAAGTGAGACTGCATCTCAAAAAACAAACAAACAAACAAACACTCAGCTACTGTGTATGGAAGACATCTTATGTGCTGGCATTGTGCCAAGCATTATCCCATTTCTACTTCGTAACAATCCGTGTTACAGATGAGAAAAGTGAGGCCCAGAAAGGTTAAGCAGCAGCCAGGTAGGGTTGGAGCCAGGACACCAGTCCCAATCAGCCCAACTCTATGGCCCATCCCAGTCACCTGTGCAGTCATGGAGGTGATGCTACATGTGGGTTGCGCCCCCAGGTTCCTGAGTTAAGCCTGAGTGAGAGGTTAATATTGCCCACCCTTCCCCATCACCACAGGTGGAGCATAGTGCCCTATGCCATTGATGTTGGGTCAGACCATGTGACTTGCCTTGGCTCACAGAATGAGAATGGACAGGACGTGCATGTGCTGGTGCGATTTGCTTTGGCTGCTTGTGCTCCGGTGACCTACCACGAGAAGCACATACCCTGAGTGACTGCTGCCCCTTTAGCCTGGGCCCCAGAACAAGCACATGTGGAGGACCTGAACCCTGCCCAGACTCACTGGCCTGAAGACTGAAGCAGCTGTCTGGCCCAGCCCAGCTGGACTAGATCAGCCAACCCACACTCATCCTGCAGACCCATGCGCATGAGCTTCACTACTTATTGCCATAAGCCACTGTGTTTGGGACAGTTTGTTATGCGGCATTACTGCAGCAATAGCTGACTGATACAACCGTCCTGGGTCCCAGGACCGGCTTGACCACTTACTAACTACAGGGCTTGGGCAGGTGGTTTTTCTTCAGTAGATCTTTGTTTCCCCGTCTCTATAACGGTACAGTAATAGTACTGACCTGACTGTTATGGCGATTAAAGGTGATCACATTCTTAGTACAGTACCTGGTATATAGCAAGCATTTAGTAAATGTTAGTCATACATTGCTACCATCAGCACCATTACTATTATCATTAATTGTGCCCCTTGGGATCCATTAGGGAGCCCTCACCTCTACTCTCAAGGATTCTGACAGTTCTGGAGTTAACGAATGGGAGGGGACTTAGCACTTCATGGGGGTGGCCCAGAGCACCTTGCCCTGGTCTCAGAGGTGCTCCCTGCCCCTGACTCACACTCGCCTTCAGCGAGCGTCTAGAATGGGCTGCTTGGCACCAGATGGCCAAGTACCTCACAGGGAGGCCCAGATGGGTCAAAGTGACCCAAAGGCCACAGGAAACCCAAAGCCAGCCTTGCCTCTCCTGGCAGGTTCCCTCTCCTTCAGCCCAGGATTTATGACATAACCAACACTTTTAGAAACAAGCCTGAGCCACAACAGGGTCAACCTCCTAGTGTGAGAGCGTGAGCGCGTTTGCGTCTGTGTGTCTGTGTTTCAGTGTGTGTGTCTGTCTGTTTTATTAGGTATGTTACTGTATGCATCTGTGTGTCTATTGCAGCCTGTGTGTCTGTTTCCGTGTGAGTGTGTTTCAGGATCTATGTGAGTATGTGTGTCTGTTTTTCAGTGTGTACGTAAATGAGTGTGGCTGTGTTTCAGTGTGAGGACACGTGTGTCTGTGAGTGTGTTTGTGTCTCAGTGGGTGTGTATGTGTGTGTCTGTGTTGGGGAGTGTGTGTTCATGCTCAGTATCTGTGCAAGTGTGTCTTTGTTTCTGGGCAGTGACTGTGTGGGTCTCTAGATTCAAAACATTGCTGTCCAGAAATGTCCCAGAAGCTGACTGAACAGCAAAGCCCCTCCTGCCCACTGGGGCCAGACACACCTGGCCCTTATACACCAGCTCTGCCACTTACCCACTGACTGACCTGGGGCAGATCTGTCCCTGAGGCCAGGCACAGTGGCTCACGCCTATAATCCCAGCACTTTAGGAGGCCGAGGCGGGTGGATCACCTGAAGTCAGGAGTTTGAGACCAGCCTGACCAACATGGTGAAACCCTGTCTTTAAAGAAAAAAATCACTGCCGGGCACAGTGGCTCACGCCTGTAATCCTAGCACTTTGGGAGGCTGAGGTGGGCGGATCACCTGAGGTGAGGAGTTTGATACTAGCCTGACCAATATAGTGAAACTCTGTCTTTAAAAAAAAAAAAGTTCCTTTTATTTTCTTACGAATGAGGCAATGGGACTAAAGATGTCCTTGTTGGGCCAGGCACAGTGGCTCACGCCTGTGATCCCAGCACTTTGGGAGGCTGAGGTGGGCAGATCACTTCAGGTCAGGAGTTTGAGACCAGCCTGGCCAACATGGTGAAACCTGTCTCTACTAAAAAAAAATATCTGTCCCTGAGACCCCATTTCCCCACTGGGTAGTCATAAAGTTGACTAGGCAGAGAGCCTCTGTTAACCCTTTGGGAAACTGCGTCTTACTCAAAGGAGGAAGGGATATGCCCAGGTTGCCTCAATGGTGCTGGGAATGGCGGGATCCCAGGGGGTACCCAGGGCCCAGGGCCACACACTTCACACTCCCCAGCACTACTTCCTGTTTTGTTTTCTTTTGTTCTTTTCACTTTTTATTTTTTTGTTTTTTGTTTTGAGATGAAGTCTCAATGTGTCACCCAGGCTGGAGTGCAATGGCGCCATCTTGGCTCACTGCAACCTCTGCCTCCTGGATTTAAGCAATTCTCCTGCCTCAGCCTCCTGAGTAGCTGGGGTTACAGGTGTGCACCACCGTGCCCGGCTAATTTTTGTATTTTTAGTAGAGATGGGGTTTCGCCATGTTGGCCAGGTTGGTCTCAAACTCCTGACCTCAGGGGATCCACCTGCCTCGACCTCCCAAAGTGTGGGATTACAGGCATGAGCCGCTGTGCTCCTTCATTCCTTTTCAAGGTCAGCTAACATTCCACTGTCGGTACACACCACGTTTTGCTTCTCCATTCATCAGTTGATGGACATTTCCACTTTCGTGCTATTGTGAATAATGCTGCTGTGAACATTTCATGTACAAGGTTTTTACAGACACGTGTTTTCTCTTGGGCATTCTCTAGGAGTGGAATTGCCGAGTCACGTGGTTACTCTATGCTTAACCTTCTGAGAAACTTTCAGACTGTTTCCAAAGTGGCTACACTGATTCACATTCCCACCAGCCGCGCACGAGGGTTCCCATTTGTCCACATCCTCCCCTTGTTTTTGTTTGTGTGTTTTTGGCTTTGGCTCCTTGATTATAGCCATCCTCATAGATGTAAGTCTTATTGTGGTTTGATTTGCATTTCCCTTATGGCTAACGATTCTGAGAATCTTTCCCCATGCTATTGGCCATCTGTATATCTTCTTTGGAGAAACGTCTGCTCAGACGCTTTGCCATTTTTAATTGGGTCATTTGCCTTTTTATTACTGAATTCCAAGATGAAGCGGGACTACACATCAGGAGGGGTTTCAAATGGAATGCTGGAAATTGCAACTTCTCAAGGTTGCTGAAATTGTCTCCTGTCGCTGGGGGAGACCCAGTCTTCGGTCCCAGAGGCAGTCCCACTGCCACTGCCAGTCCCTCCAGCCTTTCATCCCATGGTCCCACCCATTCCATCTCTAGGGAACAGCATCCTATCTCCCCAGGAAGTTGCTTCCAGGCAACCCCAAGGCCTTTCCTTTATGGAATCAAGGGCTTTTTAAAGTATCCCCCCCACCCAACGAGATCTGCTCTTTCTCCAAACATCCCTGCTGCTGCCGTTGCCTTGAATGCATGGGGAAATCGCTAAAGCCAGTTCCTTATAAATGGAATTACGTGCTTTTTCTTCCAGTCACTCACATAAATGACTTCTACTTTTCCACTTCCTGGTCAGACTTCTTCTCCTTCAGACTCTGAACTCCATCCACCTGCTGGACTCCTCTGAGGAGGTCTTCCAGGCACCTCAGCCCATCTCCTCCTATTCCTTCCCCTCTATTCCCTATTCCTTGACCCCAGCCCAGGTCCCAATCGTCCTAACCAGACACCCGGGTGCCACTCAGACCCCTCCCTGTCCCTCCCGGACACAACTCATCAGTCATCGACTCCCATAATTGTTCCTCTGAAATAGCACATCAGCTGGCACCTGGACAATCAAGGCAGCTGGCTTTCCCAAGCTTCCATCTTTTCCAAAGCACCCTCCACCCTGGAGCAGGTGACTCCCCTGCTCAAAACCCTGCAATGACTCCCTACATCCCACACCAAAATCCCATCTTCCCAGGCTGGTACATGAGACCCTTCCATGAATCAGTTCTTTCATTTATGGATTCACTCATTCATTCCATTTTCTGAGCATCTACTATCTGTGAGAGACTGGCATACTGTGGAACAAAAGACGGGACTTTGAGACAAGCCAATCAAGTGACCAGAGGTACAGTAGGGGCCTGTAAGGGGACAATGGAAGCCGAGAGGAGAGGACCAAATCCAGGAGAAAGTGGTCACCCGGTACCCACCCCAATTCCAGCCATTTAAATTATCTCCAGTTCCCAGAATACTCTTACCATGCTCTTTCCTGTCTGGGGAACTTTGCAAACCCACCGAAAACTCTCCCGTCACCCTTTGGGCAAACTCCTCTAAGCTTTCACAGCCTGGTTGAACTGTCTTGTCCTCTGCAAAGCCCCCCTGCATAGCAGAGTTGATTCTGTCGGTCCTGCCTTTGAACCCACACAGCCTGGCAGAGACCTCATTACAATGTTGATCTCAACCAGTTTTTTTTTTTTTCTGAGACAGAGTCTCTGTCTGCCACCCAGGCTGGAGTGCAGTGGTGTGACCTTGGCTCACTACAACCTCTGTCTCCTGGGTTCAAGCAATTCTCCTGCCTCAGCCTCCCAAGTAGCTGGGACTACAGGCATGCACCACCACACCCAGCTAATTTTTGTATTTTTAGTAAAGATGGGGTTTCACCATGTGAGCCAGGCTGGTCTCAAACTCCTGACCTCAAGTGATCGGCCTGCCTTGGCCTCCCAAAGTGACAGATGTGAGCCACCATGCCCAGCTTGTTCTGTTATTGTTTTAACTATGATAATCTTTATGGAAAATGAATTGCCATGTTGGTTTTATTTTCTGCTGGTACAGACACATCAGGACACAAGTGCCTCTCCCCCTACTCCCTGCATCTCCCACTTCCGCCAAAGAGAAAGTAATCTTTTTTCCTATCTAAAGCTCTGGGATGTGTGAACTCCTGTTCTCAAGCGGGGCTGATTTTGGCACACATACACCCTAGGGACGTTGGGCAATGTCTGGACTCACTTTTGGTTATCACAACTGGGTAGGGGTGGGGGTGCTATGGACATCTAGTGAGTAGAGGCCAAGAAAGCTGCTAAAAGTCTACAAAGTGCAGGACAGCCCTCACAGACAACAATTATCCAACCCCAAATAGAACAGTGCCAAGGTTGAGAAACTGTCCAAACTCCAGGTGGAAATACAGTTGTGTGTGTGTGTTTCAGCATTAGAGGGCATTCCCGGGCCTAGGTGAGCTCTGGAGATGGCCCATGCTCAGGTTTTTATGCTGGGAAGGTGCAGGTGCATGGTGGACATTGGCCGGCTAGGCTGTGAGGAGAAGCTGTAGGCAGGGGCTTGCAGAGATGAAGGAGGGAGCCCTGGGTCTGGCTGAATCCCTGGATGGGCTTCTCAAGAGGCGGAGACCTGCCCTCCCTTGTAGCCAGGCTGGGAGATGGTGGTGCCTTCCAGGAGGGTAAGTGGGCATCTCGCTGCCTTCCACTTCTAAAGGGCCAAGTGGTGCCCAGGATATCCACGTTTTGGCTTCTTCCTGGGCACATGGGGGAGACTCCATGGAGTCTACCTCCCAGGGCCCCTTGCAGGTAGGTGTGGCCATATGACAGGTTCCAGTCAATGGAGTTGACAGGAAGTGATGTCACCACTCCCAGCCTGGCCATGGAATTCTTGCACCACACTGGGCTCTTCCCTTCCCTGTAGTCTCCCAGCTGAGCCAGAGGACCCTGAAGGCCTAGAGGGCAGCAGAGCCACAGACGGAAGGAGCCTAGGTGCTTGAGTGACCATGCAGGCTCCCTGGCCCCCTCATCCCGTCTGGTTGGACTGCAACATGAAATAGATGTGAAATAGATCTTCATCGTGTAGAGTCCCGGGCCTTCAGGGTTTACTTATTACAGCAGCTAATTTTATTTAACTAATACTGTTGCGTCAGCAGAAACGTCCAAGGTGAAAGACAAAATTCCCCTTCAGTTTTGCAGGGCCGACCAAGTCCTAAGATCCAGGGCTGATCCTGAATGATTCTGCCCTCCTCCCCCACCGCATTCTCCATTAGATTCTTTTGTAGTTTTTGCCAACCTTGGCAAGTGGGGCCTTGAGTCGGGCTTAATTTGATCCTAAAAGTAAAAGGATTTCTTCCATCCTGAGAGTCGTGTGATAGTTTGTACCAGTTACACAATTTGTGTTCTTTTTCTTGATGGACTATGAGTCCCTTGAGGGGAGGGCCCTGGCCTGATTTGTGGATGTAACAAAGGCCCGGCAGTGGGCAGGGTAGGCAGCAATCCTGAGGAACTATTTGTGGAAATCTCTGAGCATGTGATGTCCCTGATGGGCCGGCTCATTCTGCCTTTATGGGTTTTTGGTTTCTTTGTTTGTTTTTGAGACCCGGGTCTCACTCTGTTGCCCAAGCTAGAATACAGTGGTGCAGTCACAGCTCACTGCAGCCTTGACCTCATAGGCTCAACCACTTCTCCACCTCATCTGGGACTACAGGCATGCATCTCCATCCCTGGCTGATGTTCTTATTTTTTGGCAGAGATTGGGGTGGGGGGGTCTCACTATGATGCCCAGGCTGGTCTCGAACTCCTGAGCTCAAGTGACATGACAGTCTTGCCCTCCCAAATTGCTGGAATTACAGGCATGAGCCACTGTGCCCTGTCTTCCTTTGTTTGTGTTGATTAGAATACATTCACTTGCAAAAAACAAAACAAAACCCAGAAAGTCCAATTAACAGAAACTTAAACAAATAGGAGGTGTTTTGTTGTGTGTGTGTGTGTTTTTTTTTCATGGAACACAGGCTGGACGCAGGCAGTTGCTAGCATGAGGTAACTTGACTCTGTCATCCCTATATCGACCTTTGTTTGTTTTTGTTTGTTTTGCTTTGTTTTGAGAGGGAGTCTCGCTCTGTCTCCCAGGCTGGAGTGCAGTGCCACTATTTCAGCTCACTGCAACCTCTGCCTCCTGGGTTCAAGCAATTCTGTCTCAGCCTCTCAAGTAGCTGGGATTACTGTCATCTGAGAAGCTGCCACTTCTCCCTAAACCCCTGGCCTTCCCACATGATCTGAAAATAACCACTGATACTCACATATAGAATCCAGAATTCCAGGGAAATGGAATTAAAAGTAGCCAGAGGACGAAAGACGTGCCCCAGGCAGATGATGTTTAGCCACACGCGGGAAACAAAGGAGGAGTCCGGGGGCTGGGAACAGGGTAATAGCAGCCAACATGTGCCAAGCGTCTACTGGGCGGCAGGTGCTGGGTGGAGGGCCTAGCAAGCGTTGTATGACGGGTCCCTCGAGTCAGCCAGAGGAGTCACCACTGCCATTGTCCCAAGAGTGGAGCAGGCTCACAGGGTAATGCCTGCAGTAGCATGTGGAATGTGAGCTCTGGTCAGATAGGGTTTCTCAGTTTGATCACTCCCCAGGTGTAATGTCCTTAGGCCTCAGTTTCCTCATCTTGCAAATGGGAAAAATAGTAGTAGCTACTTCATAGGCTTATTGGGAAAACTCAATAGAGTCATACATGTAAAGTACTCAAAAATTGGATCTGGCACGAAATAAGCCCTGGATGTATGTGTGCAAATATGACACCCATTTTACAGATGAGGGAATTAAAAATGACAAATAACTATGCATTTGCCCAAGGTTACGGAACCAGTAAAACGCTAACATCAGCATCCACACTCTAAACCACCTACCAGTCAGTCTGACCCCAGGAGGCACAGGCCACAGGGATAGCGGGCAGGAGAACAGGTTCTGTACACACCAGGCAGTGCAGTGAGTCCCCTTGGGGACCACAGGCAAAGCCAACAATGAGGGCTGTTTCCCTTGCCCCGGGTGCCCTGTCTCTCACCTCGACCTGTCAACATACCCATTCTTGAGGGCTGGGAGAGAAGCCCCCACCTCTGACTTCTGGGTGGTGGAGTCCTGACTACAGAGCCCTCCCGTGGCCCCATTCAGCAGTCTTGGGAACTCATAACGTTGAGGAGAACAAGCACAGCGTTTGAGAACGTGCACGCCACCCCCACCCTGTAGAGGTCCAGAAATGCCTCACAGGCAAGCAGCCTAGGTCTGCCTGTAGCAAACCAGGAATAGGCAGAGATGGAGACCGTGCTGATTGAAGGCGTCCAGCTACTAACATCACAGACAGGAAAGCCTCCCGGTGGATGAACACAGTATTGCCTCTGAGCTATTTACATCAAAACTAATGGAACCTGAATTTGAGTAAGAAATAGACCCAATCAGCAAATTGCAGAAAATACAGGAGACAGAGGAGCATATGAAACACCACCACAGAGGTGCAACCAGCACAAATCCAGACTGCCAGAGACCCTCTGGGGAGAACAGCTGGCCTCCTCAACAAATAAATGGCAATGAATCAACAAGAAAGAAACCAGGAACCGATAGACAAAATGAGACGTATCAAAATCAATTACAGTGCTGGATCTTATCTGGATCCCAATTCAACTATATGCATTACATATTATATACGTGTGTATATATTATGTGTATGTGTGTGTGTGTGCACACGTGCGACAATTGGAAAAATGTGATCTCCAGTGAGCTATTTGATGATCTTAAAGAACTATAGTTTGTTTATTTACTTGAGACAGGGCCTGGCTCTGTCTCCCAGCCCAGAGTGCAATTTTAGCTCACTGCAACCTCAGCCTCCCAGTCTCAAGGGATCCTCCCACGTCAGCCTCCCAAGTGCTGAGACCACAGGTGCACACCACCATGCCTAGCTAAGTTTTGCATTTTTTGTAGAGACAGGATTTCATCATGTGCCCAGGCTGGTCTAAACTCTGGGCTCAAGCGATCCACCTGCCTCGGCCTCCCAAAGTGTTAGGGTTACAGGTGTGAGGCACTGTGCCCATCCTATAATTACTTTAAAAAAAAAAAAAGGTCAAGCATGTTGGCTCATACCTGTAACCCCAGAACTTTGGGAAGTTGAGGCAGGAGGCTCACTTGAGCCCAGGAGTTTGGGGTTGCAGTGAGCCACAGTTGTGCCACTACACTCCAGAGTGAGACTCTGTCTCCGAAAAAAAAAGAAAAGAAAAGGCCGTGTGTTGTGGCTCATGCCTGTAATCCCAATACTTTGTGAGGCCAAGGTGGGTGGGTCATCTGAGGTCAGGTGTTCAAGACCAGCCTGGCCAACATGGTGAAACCCCGTCTTTACTAAAAATACAAAAAATTAGCTGGGCATAGTTGCAGATGCCTGTAATCCCAGCTACTTAGGAGGCTAAGGCAGGAGGATAGCTTGAACCTGGGAGGTGGAGGTTGCAGTGAGCCGAGATCACACCACTGCACTCCATCCTGGGCAATGAGAGTGAAACTCCATCAAAAAAAGAAAGGGCCAGGTGCAGTGGCTCACGCCTGTAATCCAAGCACTTTGGAGGCCAAGGTGGGCAGATCACCTGAGGTCGGGAGTTCAAGACCAGCCTGACCAAGATGGTGAAACCCCGTCTTTAAAAAAAAAAGAAAGAAACAGAGAAAGAGAGAGAGAGAAGAAAAGAAAAGAAAAGACAAGAAAAGGTATGTATTTATTTGTATTTCAATAGCTTGGTTACATGGATGAATTGTATAGTGATGGAGTCTGGGATCTGAGTGCACCTGTCACTGCAGTAGAGTACACTGTACCCAATACGTAGTTTTTTATCCCTCACCTTCCCACCATCCCACCTTCTGAGTCTCCAAAGGCCATTATACCATCCCTCATGCCTTTGGATACCCATGCCTTAGCTCCTACTCGTCAGCAAGAACATACGGTATTTGGTTTTCCATTCCTGAGTTACTTCACTTAGAATAATGGCCTCCAGCTCCATCCAAGTTGCTGTAAAAGATATTATTTTATCCTTTTTTATGGCTGAGTAGTATTCCATGGTGTATATATACAACATTTTCTTTATCCATTCATTGGTTGATGAGCACTTTGGTTGGCTTCATATCTTTATAACTGTGAATTGTGCTGAGATAAACATACCTGTACGAGTGTCTTTTTTTTTTTTTAATTTTTTTGGAGACAGGGTCTCACTCTGTCACCTAGGCCAGAGTGCAGTGTGTGATTTTGGCTCATTGCAACCTCCTTCTCCCAGGTTCAAGTGACTCTCCTGCCTCAGCCTCCCGAGAAGCTGGGACTACAGGCACATGCCACCATGCCTGGTTCATTTTTATATATTTAGTAGAGATGGGGTTTCACCATGTTGTCCAGGCTGGTCTCGAACACCTGACCTCAAATGATCTGCCCGCCTCAGTCTCCCAAAGTGCTAGGATAACAGGCGTGAGCCACCATGCCCGGCTCCAGGTGTCTTTTTGATATAATGACTTATTTTCCTTTGGGTAGGTACTCACTAGTGGGGCTGTGGATTGAATAGTACACCTACTTTTAGTTCTTTAAGAATTCTCCATACTGGTTTCCGTAGAGGTTGTATTAATTTGCATTCCCACCAGCAGTGTGTAAGTGTTCCCTTTACCCCACATCCACGCCAACATCTATTGTTTTTAACTTTTTAATAATGCCCATCTGGCTAGGGTAAGGTGGTGTCTCACTGTGGTTTTAATGTGCATTTCCCAGATGATGAGTGATGTTGAACATTTTTTCAGAAGTTTCCTGGCCATTAGTACTTTATTTTTTTTTATAGCAGTTTTAGGTTCACAGCAAAATTGAGAGGAAGGTACAGAGTTCCCATCCACCCTCTCCCACAAACACACTCGTACATCCTCGCTCATTACCAGTATACTCCATCAGATGGTACATTTGTTGGAACTGATGAACCTACATTGACACATCCTTATCTCCCAGAGTCTACAGTTTACATTAGGGTTCACTCTTGGTGTTATACATTCTACAGGTTTGGACAAATGTCTAATGGCATGCATCCACCACTGTCATACTACACAGAGTAGTTTCACGGTCCTGAGAGTCCCCTATGCTCTGCCTGTTCTTCCCTCCCTTACCCCCGACCCCGGAAATCATCGATCCTTTTACTGTCCCCATAGTTTGCCATACAGTTAGAATCATACAACATGTAGCCTTTAAGGTTCCTTCATGTCTTTTCATGGCTTGATAGCTCTTTTTTTTTTTTTTTTTTTTTTTGAGATGGAGTCTCGCTCTGACACGCAGACTGGAGTGCAAAGGCACGCTCTTGGCTCACTGCAACCTCCGCCTCCTGGGTTCAAGTGATTCTCTTGACTCAGCCTCCCAAGTAGCTGGGACTGCAGGTGCTTGCTACCACTCCCAGCTAATTTTTTTTTTTTGTATTTTTAGTAGACACAGGTTTCACAGTGTTAGCCAGGATGATCTCAATCTCCTGACCTTGTGATCTAGCCGCCTTGGCCTCCCAAAGTGCTGGGATTACAGGCGTGAGCCACCATGCCCAGCGATAGCTCATTTTTTTTCAGCACTGAATGATACTGCATTGCCTGGACGTACCACAGTTTATCTATTCGCCTACTGAAGGACATGTTGGTTGCTTCCAAGTTTTGTCAATTACGAATAAAGCTGCTATAAATATCTGTGTGCAGGTTTTCTTGCGGACAAAAGTATTTAACTCATTTGGGTAAACACCAGGAGACACAACTGCAGATTGTATGGTAAGACTATGTTTAGTGTTAGAAGAAACTGTCCGATTCTCTTCCAAAGGGGCTGTTTCATCTTGCATTCTCAACAGCAATGAATGAGAGCTCATCGAAAAATTCATTAAAAATAAATACCACTGGCTGGGTGTGGTGGCTCCTGCCTATAATCCTAGCACTTTAGAAAAGAGGATCACTTGATCTTAGGCATTTGAGACCAGCCTGGGCAACACAGTGAGACCCCCATCTCTATTCATGTTAGAAAGAAAAAAAAGAAGAGGCTCAGCGTGGTGGCTCACGCCTGTAATCCAAGCACTTTGGAGGCCAAGGCGGGCGGATCACCTGAGGTCAGGAGTTCAAGACCAGCCTGACCAACATGGTGAAACCCCGTCTTAAAAATAAAGAAAGAGAGAAAGAAAGAAAGAAGAAAGAAAGAAAGAAAGAAGGAAAGAAAGAAAAAAGAAGAAATACAACTGATGAGCTAAGAAAGAAGAGAAAATGGAATAATAGAAATGCTCAGTTAAAACCACAAAAGGCAGAAAAAGTGGGGGACAAAAATAAGAAAAAAGAACAAGGGCAACAAATAGAAAGCAGTAACACACACACTAAATATTAATGCATGTATATCAATAATTAACTTTGGGGTTTCTTTTGTTTTTGTTTTTTTGTTTTTGAGACGGAGTCTCACTCTGTCACTCAGGCTGGAGTAAGTGGTGTGATCTCGGCTCACTGCAACCTCCGCCTCCCGGGTTCAAGTGATTCTCCTGCCTCAGCCTCCTGAGTAACTGGGACTACAGGCGCACGCCACCATTCCTGGCTAATTTTTGTATTTTTAATAGAGACAGGGTTTCACCTTGTTGGCCAGGCTGGTCTCGAACTCCTGACCGCAAGTGAACTGCCCACCTTGGCCTCCTGAAGTGCTAGGATTACAGGCATGAGCTACCCCGCCTGGCTCAATAATCACTTTGAATGTTAGTGGTCTAAATGCACCAATTAAAAGACAGAGATCATCAGCGTGATTAAAAAGCCAAGATCCTGCTAGGCATGATGGCTCACACCTGTAATCCCAGCACTTTGGGAGTCTGGGATGGGAGGATCACTTGTGGACAGGAGTTTGAGATCAGCCTGGTCAACACAGTGAGACAACCATCTCTGATATAAAAATTAAAAAACCAAAAAGGCCAAGCATGGTGGCTCACACCTGTAATCCCAGCACTTTGGGAGGCCAAGGCAGGTGGATCACAAGGTCAGGAATTCGAGACCAGCCTGACCAACATGGTGAAACCTTGTCTCTACTAAAAATACAAAAATTAGCTGGGCATGGTGGTGCATGCCTGTAATCCCAGCTACTCAGAAGGCTGAGGCAGGACAATCACTTGAACCTAGGAGGTAGAGGTTGCAGTGAGCCGAGATTGCGCCACTGCAGTCCAGCCTGGCCACAGAGTGAGACTCCGTCTCAAAAAAAAAAGACCCAATTATACAAAAAAAACCCAAGCCTCTTTAAAAAACCCCACTTTAAATTGAAAGACACATATAGATTAAAATTAGAAGGATAAATAAATATAGATCATGCTAATACTTATCAAAAAAAGAAAGAGTAGCTATATTAATTTCAAACATTAGCAGATTCCAGAGCAAGAAAACTTTTCAGGGATAAAGATGAGTATTACATAATGATTAGGCTTCAATGCTCTAAGAAGACATAACAATCCTTAACATGTATGAGCCTAACAACAGAACATTAAAATATGCGAAGCAAAAACTAACAGACTGCAAGGAAAAATAGATGAATCCACCAATAGCATTAGAGACTTCAACACTCCTCTATCAGAAATTGACAGATCCCACAGAAAAGCGGTAAGGATATTGTTAGACTCAACAGCACCATCAATCAACTGGATATAATGGACACATATAAGCTACGCCATCCAACAACAGCAGGCTACCCATTCTTCTCAAGCTTAGATGAGACATTCACCAAGACAGACCACATTCTGGACCATAAAACATACCTTACCAAACTTAAAAGAATAGAAATCAATACAATATCTGCTCTCAGACCACAATGTAATTAAGCAAGAAACCAATAACAGAAAGATAATTGGAAAATCCCCACATATATGGAGATTAAATGACACCCTTCTAAATAACACAAGGATCAAAGAATAAATCTCAGGATAAATTGAATTTTTTTTTTTTGAGATGGAGTCAGTCTTGCTCTGTGGCCCAGGCTGGAGCGCAGTGATGCAATCTCGGCTCACTGCAACCTCCGCCTCCCCGGTTCAGGCGATTCCCCTGTCTCAGCCTCCCAAGTATCTGGGACTACAGGTGCACACCACCACGCCTGGCTAATTTTTATATTTTTAGTAGAGATACAGTGTCACGATATTGGCCAGGCTGGTCTCGAACTCCCAACCTCGTAATCCGCCTGCCTTGGCCTCCCAAAGTGCTGGGATGACAGACGTGAGCCACTGTGCCCAGCATAAAAATATTTTTAACTAAATCAAAATGAAGGCCGGGCACGGTGGCTCACGCTGCTAATCCCAGAACTCTGGAAGGCTGAGGTGGGCAGATTGCTTGAGCTCAGAAGTTCAAGAGCTGCCTGGCCAACATGGCAAAACCCTGTCTACTAAAAACTGCAAAAATTAACCAAACAATGGTGGTGTGTGTTTATAGTCCCAGATACTCAGGAGACTGAGGTGGAAGGATCACTTGAACCCAGGAGGTTGAGGCTGCAGTAAGCCATGATCATGCCACTGCACTCCAACCTGGGCAATAGAGCAAGACTCTGTCTCAAAAAAATAAGAAAACACAACTTATCAGAAATTGTAGATTCAGCAAAAGCCATGCTTATAGGGAAATGTATAGCATCAAATGCATGTGTTAGAAAAGAAGAAATTGACTGGGCCTGGTGGCTTACACCTGTAATCCCAGCACTTTGGGAGGCCAAGACGGGCAGATCACTTGAGGCCAGGAGTTTGAGACCAGCCTGACTAACATGGTGATACCCTGTCTCTAGTAAAAATACAAAAATTAGCCAGGTATGGTGGTGTGTGCCTGTAATCCCAGCTACTCAGGAGGCTGAGACATGAGAATCATTTGAACCCATGAGGTGGAGGTTACATTGAGTTGATATGGTGCCACTGCACTCCAGCCTGGGTGATAGACCTAGACTCTGAAAAAAGGAAGGAAGGAAGAAAGGGAGGTAAAGGGAAGGGAAGGAGGGAGGGAGGAAGGAAGGAAGGAAGGAGAGAGATAGATAAAGAAAGGAGGAGAGAGATAAAGAAAGAAAGGAAGGAAAGGAAAAGAAAAGAAGAAAGATCTAAAATCAATCATCTAAGCTTCCACTTCAGGAAGCTACAAAATTAAAACCAATTAGAGCAATCAGTGTAATTGAAAACAGAAAATCAATAAGAAAATCAACAAAGCAAAAATCTAGTTCCCTTGAAAAGATCAACAAAATCTATAAGCCCCTAGCCAGGCTAACTAAGAAAAAAAAGAGAAAGAACACAAACTACTAATATCAGAAATGCAAGAGGGGCCAGGTGCAATAGCTCATGCCTGTAGTTCCAGTGGGTGGAAGGTTGCAGAGTCCGGGAGGCTGAGGCTGTGCTGCCCTACAATTGCGCCTGTGAACAGCCACTGCGCTCCAGCATGGGCAACACAATATAGCAAGATCCTATGTCTAAAATGAAAAAGAAAACAAAAAGAGAAATAAAAGATAAGACATCACAACAGATCCTATGGACATGAAAAAGAAAATATAGAAATATTATTCTTTTGGAGGCTGAGATGAACTGATTACCTGAGCTTAAGAGTTTGAGACTAGCCTGGGCAACATGGTGAAACTCTGTCTCTACTGAAATACAGAAAGAAAAAAAAAAATCAGCCAGGCATGGTGGCGTGTGCCTGTAATCCCAGCTACTCAGGAGGCTGAGGCACAAGAATTGCTTGAACCCGGGAGTCGAGTCGGAGTTAGCAGTAAGCTGAGACCGTGCTGCTGCACTCCAGCCTGAGCAACAAAGTGAAACTCTGTCTCAAAAAAAAAAAAATAGAGACATATTAACAACTATATGCCAATCAATTCGATAACTGAGATGAAATGGATCAATTTCTTGAAAGACAAAACCTACCAAAACTCCCACAAGAAGAAGCAGGTCATATGACTAGGTCAATATCTATTAAATAAGTTAAATCAATAATTACTAACCTTCCAAAGCAGAAAGCACCAGGCCCAGATGGGTTCCCTGTTGAATTTTATGAAATATTTAAGGAAGAACTCATGCCAATTCTCTATAATGTCTTTCAGAAGATAGAAGCACGAGGAATGCTTCCTAATTAGTTTTGTTTATTTTATTTTATTTATTTATTTTTTGAGACAGAGTTTCACTCGTCGTCTAGGCTGGAATGCAATGGCAGAATTTCAGCTTACTGAGGCCTCCGCCTCCTGGGTTCAAGCAATTCTCCTGCCTCAGCCTCCCAAATAGCTGGGATTATAGGTGCCCACCACCTATATTAACCACATCCGGCTAATTTTTGTATTTTTAGTTGAGAAGGGGTTTCGTTATGTTGGCCAGGCTGGTCTCGAACTCCTGACCTCAAATGATCCACCTACCTTGGCCTCCAAAGTGCTGGGATTTCATGCATGAGCCACCACACCTGGCCCCTAACTCTGTTTTATGAGGCCAAGATTTCTCTAATGCCCAAACCACAGAGATTTCAAGAAAAGAAAACTACAGACCATTCTCTCTCATAAACGTCGATGAAAAAATTAACAAATTATTAGCAAATCAAATCCAACAACGTATAAAAAGAATTATACACTACAGCCAAGTGGGATTTATCCAGGCATGCGAGGCTGGTTTAACATTTGAAAATCAATCCTACCAGCAGACTAAAGAAGATCCATCCTACCAGCAGACTAAAGAAGAAAGATCACGCGATCCTATCAGTAGATGCAGAAAAAGCATTAAACGAAATGCTTAATTTTTTTTTTTGACGTGGAGTCTCACTCTGTCTCCCAGGCTAGAGTGCAGTGGTGCGATCTCGGCTCACCACAAGGGATTCCGCCTCCTGGCTCCTGGGTTCAAGCGATTCTCCTGCCTCAGCCTTACCAGTAGCTGGGATTACAGGCGTGCGCCACCATGCCTGGCTAATTTTTGTGTTTTTTTAGAGACAGTGTTTCACCCTGTTGGTCAGGCTGGTCTCGAACTCCTGACCTCATGATTCGCCTGCCTTGGTCTCCCAAAAGTGCTGGGATTATGATGTGAGCCACCATGCCCAGCCAAAATGGTTAATTTTTAAGGTATTACAATGATGGTGTAGTAATCCTTGTCTTTTAGAGATAAGTGCTGAAATATTTACAGATGAAATAACATGATAGCTGGGATTTGCTTCAAAATAATAAGGGAAAGAGGGTGAGGAGGTACAGGTACAACTCAAGATTGATCAAAGATTGATAACGGTGAGGCTAGAGACAGGTCCTGAGGTTCTTCACCCTGTTTTCTCTGACTTATATCTGCTTGAATTACCCATATGTTTAAAAAAAAATAGCAATAGCACAGGGTGTGGTAGCTCACGCCTGTAATCCCAGCACCTCGGGAGGCTGAGGGGGTGGGAGGATCACTTTGGCTCAGGATGGCTTGACCCTGGGCAACACAGCAAGATCCTGTGGTGGCACACACCTGTGGTTCCAGCTACTTAGGAAGCTGAAGTGGAAGGATCACCTGAGGCCAGGAGGTTGAGGTTGCAGTGAGCCGTGACCGCGCCATTGCGCTCCAGCCTGGGTAACAGCAAGACCCTGTCCCCGCCTTCCAAAAAACTAAAATTAAATATAGAGAAAAGTCAATGAGGCAGTTGGTCGGTGGTCTTCATTCATTCACCGACTCATTTAGAAAAGCCCCACTGACGTCTCCAGGATGCTGGGTACCAAGACTCCTGTTCACTGGGGAAGCCAGACTGTCAAAAAACAATTACATCAGTGAGCTGATGGGGACACAGAGGGCTGTGGGAGGTCAGGGAAGTCCCTGGAGGGAGTGGAAGCCAAGCAGATGCTGGTAAGACAGACCAGGAAGGAGACGGTGGAAGGGTGCTCCAGGAAGAGGGAACAGAGTGTGCAGGGGCGGGGGGATGGAGGAAGCCTGGGTTCTCTGACAATGAAAGCAGCTCTTTTTGGGGTAAGGCTGGTCAGGAGATGGGACATCACTTTAGCACAGCGGTTCTGAACCAGGGGTGGTTCTGCCCCCCAGGGAACATTTGGTGACATCTGGAGATGTTTTTGGTTGTCATAACTGAAGATGCTACTGGCTTCTGGTGGGTAGAAGACGCGGATGCCGCCAAACGCCCTGCAGTGCAGAGGACAGCTCCCCACTGTACGACAAAGAATGATGCATCCCCAAGGTCCGTGGTGCCGAGGTTGAGAATCCCTGTGTAGGCACCACAGGGAGCCCCCAGTCTGTGTCTGCATGACTCGGAGGGTAGTCTGGAGGCAGGAGGCCAGAGCCCGGAACCCAGCCCCGGGGGCAGAAGCCATGGTCCCGTGGAGGAAGGAGGAGGCCAGGCAGGGCTGTGTTGTGAAGGCGGTGGGGGCGGGGGGCTGGCGGGCTTGCTTTTCTCCAGCAGTTTATGATCAACACCCCTCAAAACTCAGGCAAGATAGTCATGAACTAGGAAGTCCAAATGGCAGCTGAGACTGTGCGTGGGTTTAACAAGCCTTGATGCAGCCAGCGCTGCTCCGCTGCGGGCTGTCGGGGACAAACCCCCTGCCTTCATGGGGCTGACTCGCTCTGAAAGAGATAAATGGTGAAATCAGGGGTGCTCCGGAGAAAAGTAAGGCAGAGATGGGGGAGTGCAATTTTAAGTAGGGAACTCACCCACTAAGAAGGTGAGTTTGGGGTGAAGTCTTAACGGTAGATGGAGGCAGCCACGGCAGCTGACAAAGCACAGACTCTCCTGGCCTTCAATTCAGGAAGTGTCACAGGGACACAGGAACATTCCAGAACAAGCCTCAGTGCTGCCCACCCCAACCCAGGGCATTAGCAGTCATTCCACTCTCAACAGTCCTGCCTGTCTGAAGGTTCGTGTGATGTTGAACTCCATCTCCCCAAAGCCAGAAGATGAGGAAGTGCTCATGGGCACAGGCGTAGGCAGGGACAGAGTCCAGAGGGATTTGTAGAAGCAGAAAGCAGTGGCCGGGCGCAGTGGCTCACACTTCTAATCCCAGCACTTTGGGAGGATGAGGCAGGCAGATCACCTGAGGTGAGGAGTTCAAGAACAGCCTGGCCAACATGGTGAAACCCCGTCTCTACTAAAAATACAAAAATTTGAGAGGCATGGTGACACGCGCCTGTAATCCCAGCTAATCAGGAAGCTGAGGCAAGTGAATCGCTTGAACCCAGGAGGCGGAGGTTGCAGTGAGCCGAGATCTCACCACTGCACTCCAGCCTTGGTGACAGAGTGAGACTCCATTTAAAAAAAAAAAAAGAAAAAGAAAAAAGAAGCAGCAGAAAGCCGTGAGGCAAAAATCAAGACCTCTGGATGGAACTGCTTTGGACAGCAGAAAGGACCTGGAGGGCGCTGGCTCTGGGAGCCACCCTGCTCAGGGGTCAATCCTCGGTAGATCTGTGGGGGCACTGGGGATGGCCAGATGTTCTGACTCAGCCAGAAAGCTGCGTGGGTTGCAGCAGCCTGGGCGGGTTCCAGTCGGTCAGCAGGGAAAGGCCCCCTTGGTTCCAGGCACCCAGGACTCAGCTATAGAGATAGTGAACCAAGCTCCTGCCTCTCCTAGACTCACCTTCCAGTCCAAAAAGGGTGATTGGCAAATAAAGTTAATAAATAAACACAATCATTTCCAGTAGAGTCAAGTGCTCCAAATTACATCAAGCAGTCAAGCTGACTGATGGGAAGCGGGGCAGGAGGGAGGTGTGGACTGGGAGGAGAGTTGGGGAGGGAGAGGCAGCCCCAGAGGGTCTGCGGGAGGGGACAACTGGTGCAAAGTGGCACAGGAGGGACAGGGCAGGGTGGGGGAGTATTCAAAGGACAGAGGACAAGTGGAGGGAGATAAGGACCAAGCCCCCCAGGACCGGATGGTACTGGAGTCGGTGGGCTGTGCCCAGGAAGGTGGGTTAATTGTGAGGGCCTTTGGGGAGGCAGTGAGGGTTTTCATCAGATGTGGTGTGATTTACTTTTGCTTGTTTTTATTGCGGTAAAATCCACATAACTGAAACTTACCATTGTAACCACTTAAAAGTACAGCAGTCAGTAGCATTGAGCACCTTCACAATGGTGCACCTAGCTCTAGAACCAGGTCCAGAACCACCCCCAGGCCCGGGAAGCAGTCACTGCCCCTCCCTTCCCCACATTGTTTTTGTCTGTTCCTGACATTTCTTTGTTGTTTGTTTCTTTTTTTTTTTTTTTTAGACAGAATCTCGCTCTGTCGCCCAGGCTGGAGTGCAGCGGTGTGATCTCAGCTCACTGCTACCTCTGCTTCCTGGGTTCAAGCGATTCTCATGCCTCAGCCTCTCGAGTAGCTGGGATTACAGGCTTGCACCACTACACCCAGCTAATTTTGTGTTTATAGTAGAGACGGGGTTTCACCATGTTGGCCAGGCTGGCCTCAAACTCCTGACCTCAGGTGATCTGCCTGCCTCAGCCTCCCAAAGTGGCTGGGATTACAAGTATGAGCCACTATGCCTGGCCACTTTTTTTTTTTTTTTTTTGAGACAGAGTCTTGCTCTGTCACCCAGGCTGGTGCACAGTGCTACAATCATGGCTGACTTCAGCCTCAACCTCCTGGGCTCAAGAGATCCTCCCACCTATGCCTCCTGGTGTAGCTGGGTCCACAGGTGTAGGTCACCATGCCCGGCTAATTTTTTTTTTTTTTTTTTGTATTTTTGGTAAAGGTAGGGTTTTGCCATGTTGCTCGTGTTAATCTCGAGCTCCTGTGCCCAAGCAATCTGCCTGTCTCCGTTTCCCAAAGTGCTGGGATTACAGGTGTGAGCCACTGGGCCTGGCCTGGACATTTCATGCAAATGAATCATCCCTTCTGTGACCTTTTGTGTCTGGCTTCTTTAGATTTAATTTCTTTCCTTTGTTTTGTTTACTTATTTTTTTTTTTTGAGACAGAGTCTCACACTGTTGCCCAGGCTGGAGTACAGTAGAACTATCTTGGCTCACTGCAACCTCTGCCTCCTGGGTTCAAGCAATCCTCCTGCCTCAGCCTCCAGAGTAGCTGGGATTACAGGCACATGACACCACATCCAGCTAATTTTCATATTTTTAATAGAGACAGGGTTTCACCATGTTGGCCAGGCTGGTCTCAAACTCCTGACCTCAGGCCATCTGTCCACCTGAGCCTCCCAAAGTGCTGGGATTATAGGCATGAGCCACTGTGCTTGGCCTGATTTAATTTCTTAAAGCCTCTTGCAGAGAAGGGCCCATAGTTGGGCATGGTTGAGGCACCATTAGGTGGGACGTGCTGGGGGTCTAGGCCGGAGGAGTGGGGTGGTGAGAAGAGGGGATCTAGATGGATCATGGAGGCATCGCCCCCAGGATTTGTGGCGACTGGGTCAGGGGAGGACTCGGGTTTCAGTGGGGAGGACTCGGGTTTCAGTGGGGAGGACTCGGGTTTCAGTGGGGAGGACTCGGGTTTCAGTGGCGAGGACTCCGGTTTCAGTGGGGAGGACTCCGGTTTCAGTGGGGAGGACTCGGGTTTCAGTGGAGAGGACTCCGGTTTCAGTGGGGAGGACTCGGGTTTCAGTGGGGAGGACTCGGGTTTCAGTGGCGAGGACTCCGGTTTCAGTGGCGAGGACTCGGGTTTCAGTGGCGAGGACTCCGGTTTCAGTGGGGAGGACTCGGGTTTCAGTGGGGAGGACTCGGGTTTCAGTGGAGAGGACTCGGGTTTCAGTGGGGAGGACTCCGGTTTCAGTGGCGAGGACTCGGGTTTCAGTGGGGAGGACTCGGGTTTCAGTGGCGAGGACTCCGGTTTCAGTGGGGAGGACTCGGGTTTCAGTGGGGAGGACTCGGGTTTCAGTGGGGAGGACTCGGGTTTCAGTGGGG
>CAUYLG010064990.1:0-18541 GCA_963573385.1 Cacajao melanocephalus | reverse complement strand
GGGGAGTTGGGGAGAGATAACATGGGGAGAAATGCCAGATATAGGTGATGGGGAGGAAGGCAGCAAATCACACTGCCATATGTGTACCTATGCAACAATCTTGCATGTTCTTCACATGTACCCCAAAACCTAAAATGCAATTAAAAAAAAAGAAATTGTAACTTTCCCCAATGTGTTGACATCGATTTTCTCTTCTTCCATCCACATGGCATCCCTACAAGGTAGGTGGGACCAGGAGGCATATTTCTATTGCTCTTTGCCAGCAAGTAATTGGCAGAGGCCACACATTCTCCTTGAGGCAACCCTCAGGGATTCAACTATAAATTTTCTGTGATCCAAGAGGGCTGATAAGGGTCATGTTAATTGTCTATTCTTGTAGGTTCTCTGTGCCAGGTCTCTATATTAAGCCAGGTCAACAGAAAACAACCTACTGGAGCTATAATACCTTAGCTTTCTGGGGTGGGGGAAAGACCCTCAAGGGCTTAAGATTTGACATTTTACAGCCTTTTGTTTATTTTTGAAGTGGAAGAAAAAATATTTCCATTTGAAGATTGTGTCTATATTTTTTATAAAACCACATTATCCATTATAATAAAAATATCTATTATACAGGATTCACATAATAAATTCCTCCTGGAATTCAGTGGCAGGAAAAAGAAATCTCTCTAGGCAGATGAACTCACAGGTATTTTTGTTTTGTTTTGTTTTGTTTTTACTTGATAGAGAACCATGCGACTCAATTTTGTTGTTTTCTTCCCTTTTTGCTTTAACTGCCAAGAAACAGTGAGATTTTGTGGGCAAATAAAGTGATTTATCATGGAGCTGTCTGAAGCTTCTAGTTATGTTTCTTATAACTTTTTCAAGTTTGGGGTTTGGATTGATCTGTTTTCATGTTTTCTTAACGCTTGAAAACCACTTACATCTGTTTTAGGAAGGTGTGTCAAGGAATCGTAGAACCAAAAACTCTCACAGTGGGAATGGAACTTGAAATGTCATTTATCCCAACTCCCATAAAATGCTCAAAATATCATCTACTCATTCTCATTACATGATCATTTAACTTCTGTTTGAATATCCCAAATGACAGAGAACTCACCATCTCTCAGGCTCTGACATTCATTTTCAGATAGCTCTTACTACTAGAAAGTTCTGCCTTATGTTGATTTTATGTCCCCAGTGTTCATCATTTGATCCAGATTCTATCTTCTGAAGCAGCCTAAAACCAAATAAAATCCTGTTCTCCATGGTATCCCTTCATATCTATTAAGAGAGCTATCATTCATGCCCCTCCTTTGTCTCTTAGTGTCCATTTCTCTTGGCTAAGTACTACAATTCATAAAATTGACTACCCTCAATGCCACAAATAAAAACCATAGTAAACAATATCTAGATTCTTTTCAATGCACAAATGAGGAATGTTTTCACTATCAAAGGTTAGTGGTCCTCAAGAAAAAAAGTTAACCAACTATGACATACTAAAAATGTGACTTAATTTAGCTCTTTAGTATTTTATGAAGAAAATATAAAAACACTCGACCACTTTTTAGATAAAGAGCAAGGTATTTAACCTCTAATAAACACAAGAAATACAAAATATACTTTGTTTTTAAATAATACCTATGAAGTTACATATATATATATGTATGTGTGTGTGTGTGTGTGTGTGTGTGTGTGTGTGTATATATATATATATATGTCTTCACAGGTGGTGAGAGAGTGGGTGATGGTAGATAGAGAGATGGATGGGAACACAAGAAAAAATTAGATAAAAAAAGAATGAGTGAAAGTACACAGAAAAAAAAGATACATAGAAAGACATAGAAATATTCATTTATTTATTTAACATCTAATTATTGAGTGCCTGTTATATGTATCAGGCACTGTGCAGAGTACAAAGATGAATTAAACATAGTTCCTGCCTTCAAGAAGTTTGTAACATTTTTGAAAATCTAGGTTAAATATAGTCAGGACAAGAAGACAACTATACAAACAACTGTAAAATAAGTTAACGTTACATAACCATTAAAGAAGTATAGGTAGGAATTCAGAAATGGAGATATAATTATAGTGAATAAGGAAGACTTTTGGTGGGAAGGGATATTTGACTAGACTTTTAAGAATGGGTAGAATTTGCACATGCGGTGGTAGGAGACAGAGAAGGAATTTTAGGTAGAAGAAACAGCATGAATAACAGCATGGAATCAGAAAAGGTCAAGGAAAAGAGCTAATAATAGATTTTGACCAGAGAATAAACTGCAAGAAGAAGGGTAGAGAAAGCTAGGTTGGAAACCAACTAAGGAATTTACAAAACTAGAGGAACATTGAAGTTTCTGGAGCAGGAAAATTACAAGAGGTAAACTGTGATCCCACAAAAATACAGTTAAACACAGAAAAGATACACACACAGAAGGAAAAGAATTAGTTCTCTGGAGTAACATAATAATCTTACAATATGCTTCTGGAATACTGTCACTAAAAACCATTAAAATAGTGTTGTACTTTCAAATTATAGGCATAAGTGGGGATATTTTGTATTAATGTTTGTCATGTGGGGTCATTGACTAAGTCAACCCAAATCTGACCAATGAGGCAGGTTCTGCAGTCTCACAACTATCCAAAAAACATTAATCTGACCCTATATTCCTCCTGGACCAAGGGATGCCCCACAAAACACGCTGGACTTATTTTTAAACTGCATCAAAGATGACCCAATAAAGTTAAAATACTGCCACTAATAGTGAGCCAAAGTGAGTATATAGATTAATGGTCACCTCTACCTCCAGTGTCTTTTTGAAAGAGATTCACTATTGCTTGGACTACAGCAAATCCAAACTAGCTCCATCAGCTAGTCCCCAAGAGGGCTCATTCGTATTACCAATGCTGCTTGAACAATTGCTGTTCCTATGATCTCTCATTCCAGGAGGCCATGGTCATGAGACGTTCACCTATGTCTATTTCCCACGATGAGCTCAATCACCCATGAAGTAAAGTCTTTCTTTGGCTAGGCTATATGCAGTAGATACAAAACTGTGCCCACAACTCAGGAAATCTCCTGGCTCTGGAAGAGAAAGGTGGTGTCAACAAGTAGTAATCAGATTCAGTTCTCATCTTGCTTTAAAGTTCGCATGTTTAGTTCTCCCCTGACTTCCCTCACTATATATAGGAGCTACCATTTGGATATTGCACACATTGAATATATTTTTGGTGTCCTCCAAAGTCAAGCATCTCCTCATGTATTTCTGAGACTTTAGTTCCACAGGACTTGGGTTCTGTGCTAATGAATCCATAGAGCCAGGCAGAATTAGAGGTTTATTCTCCATCCACTTGGGTCAGATCATTTTAGATAGGGACATATATGGCTATGGATGAGATCCCGTCTGCATAGTAAAGCTGATTTAGTGATAAGGAATCTGCTGTCTTCTTTCTGTACTCTATTTCTTTCTGGATTGTGATGTCAGAAGTCACCTAGCTCAAAACACCCCAAACCAGAGTATTCCTGCCAAGCCCACACTTGTACATACATAGTTAGGGATCTTACCTCCAGAAGGTCTAAGAAGTATTCCTAAGGGTCAGAGGTTTTCCTTAATAATTCAGATCTATTTTTGAATTGGTAAAGCAATTTCTTATATATTAACTAGATGGTAACTTTAAAAGGATAGCTTCTCTCAGAATCTTCTTATTCTACTTCATACTATAACACGGTTGATAGTTTCCAAAGGCCCTGCCAGCTATCTGATTCTATGTGTATATTCATTTGGTTGGAATTAGTCACTTTTGAAAAATCTTTAGTGGCATCTAGAGCCACTCTAATTTGTAGTGAGCCAAAGTGAATATATAGATTAATGGTCACTTCTGCTTCTCTCTTTGAAAGCGATTCATTATTGCTTGGCCTACAGCAAATGCAAACTGTAAAATAAGTAAGATTGCAGGGGTTTTACAAACCACTCCAGGAGAACCACAAAAACACACAAATAACAGACATGAAGTGCCTTATAAAAGGTAACATGTGTCCATGTCTATGGTCTACTCATCAATTATCTTGACCTGAGAAGAAGGCATGGACCACAGAAGGGGTGAAAGAGAATTTTATTGCACAGACTCCACTATTTTAATGGGCTATAATTAACCGGTCAGATGGGAAATGCATTGATTAGGTCCACCAGCTTTGGCTGGAGAGAAAAGGTTAAAGTAAAATGATCAATCCCCTGTGGACTTTTGACTAATTAATGCTTACTTGATTCAATTGAGTGTTTAAGTTACAATCAATTATTTGATGTCACATAGACATGACCACACAGTGCATGAAGTGTTACCGTTTGGCTGTTTGCCACAATTATTTGATGTCACACAGACGTGACCACACAGTGCATGAAGTGTTACTGTTTGGCTGTTTGCCACCTCCTATTCCTTGCAAGTTGATTCTAGTTGAATTAAGAATAAGAATATGATTAAATGAGTAGTTTGGTGATAAAGTGTTTATACTATGACTAAGACAAGGTAGGAGAAATGAAATTCCTTGAAAAAATACTTCTTGTTAGAGTAGTTTTATGTAGTACATTAAGTTATGGCCCTCTGGTGAAGTAGATAGCCATCTGCTATCCTTCTTCTTCACTATGCCAAGTGCAATAAAGAACGACTAGATCACTGAAAGCTGCCCAAAATGTAAACAGATTCACCCTCTACCATCAAAAATATGAACAATATTGCCAACAATAAAAATAAAAGCAAAGTGGGTTAATTTGAAAATAAGCTGAGTTCAGGTATTCTTTGGCTGGGTAGATGCTATAATAACATGCAATACTCTATGAAGTGAAGCCAAACAGGGAAGATAGAATAAAGGATCTAAAGGAATTTTGAACAATCCTAACTTCCTGTGTGCCTTTCTGTGTTTTTCTAAATTTTCTACAATGAACGTATATTGCTGTTGAGGTCTGTGACTGGGAAAAAAACTCTAAAGAAAAGGACTTATGTAATTCCCCATGGGATGAACATTTTGTTAAGTTATGTTGTAAAGTACAGTAAAACCTCAAATAAGCAAAACCTAACTTGCAGTTCATTCACATTTGCTTTCTTTTTCCAATAATCTATTTTTAAAAGATAAATCACACAAAAACAAGTAAATATGAAGGATGTGATAAGACAAATTTAAATTTGTTTGAAAACTTTATTTAAATTGTTTTCTAAATATTTTATTTTATACAAGGAATATAGGATAATTAGGAAAACAACTGTGAAGAAATTTTTGCTCTCTCTTAATGACCAACCCAAGCCAGTGTGCTAGTAGCAACAGGCAAATAGAGAAATAATCAGTTGTATGTGAGAATCAGGTGTACCTCACTAAATAAATCAAATAGTGCATGAGAGTAGGGAATGGTTTTTCTTCTGACCAAATAATTAAAGCACTAAGAAAATTTGAAGAAAATTTAGTTTTGGTCAACGCCGAAGGCCTTAATGAAAAAGAATCTAAAGATGGATGGAATGGTTTTACAAAGGGCCTCATGATAAAATCAAGCAAAGGAAGATGTGATCATGAACAAGACAGAATTAGTAGGCTAGACAAGATAAACTTGGTTGGCATGCTGGACTAGATAAATACTAGAGAGGGAAGTAGGGGATAGGATCAGATACGGAGTTAGGAATCATTCTTAGTGGGTTTTGTTGCTTAATAAAAGATTTTTGACTAGGCAGTGTTCATTTTCCAGGCCCACCGTGAAGCTATAGCTCCTAGGGCTAAAGAACTGAACTGTGTTTGGGAGAATACAAATTCATGGAGGCTCTGGAGCTGTAGCCCCACTCCCACTCCCTTGCCTTCAATTCTCCTTCTATATGTATACTGCAGGACAGTGTTATCATCTCTGGAAGAAGTGAAGGCCTATTTCTTTGAAACTTCCCTTAGGGTCTTGCCTTTCTCTAGAAGTTAGGTCTTAAAAGCTCAGCTTTTGACTGAGACCTTGATAAAAATAGAGTATGATATTTTACGTCTCCTCTGACATGTCTGGAGAAAGGAATTAGAAACTCAGCTCAAGGAAGTTGAAAGGCAACTTAAACCTTTTCTGCACCCTCTTTAACAGCTTTGGCATAGTAAATAGACCTCCTGAGGCTGAGAGAAGTTGGATTCCGTTAAAAGATAAGTATTCCAAAGGGCTTTGACTGAAGGTTGAAGGACAACTGCTGAGAAGAGCTTTTGACTGTAAGCTCAGATTCAGGGTGAGTTGATAGTGGAAAAATTAAATATTTGTGAGAAAGGTATCAAATTATACCTTAGGCATTTATTTCTTTAAAAGAGGTTTTGCTAAAAAGAGTTAACTGCTTTACTGGCTGATATGTTTGGGTTCAGCTGTTTTAATAAAGAGTTTTTTTAATATAATAAACAAGAGGAAAAGCTTGCTTAACTATTTTAAACATGCCTGTGACTTAAGCCTTATTGCTTTGGTCCACGTGACTGTGGCAAGCCACTGCCAATAACCCCTTGAAAGTGGAACCTGGAAAACTAAAAGCATAAAGTAAAAACAAATGTTCAAAGGAACTTATTTTAGAAGGGATAGAGGGTTGAAAGTCAGGGTGGGCAGGAAAAAGAAGGGAAAGTACAAAACTTTAAGGGAATCGCTCAATTCTATATTTTTTATGTACTTTGCCCAGACAATATCTCTTACATTTATTCTGTCATGTTCAGAATACTACCATGAGTCCCAGTGAAATACTCATCTAGCAAGGACAATCCAATTATGTTGCCTAACTTAGGAAAAGAGACCATGACAGTTTTGGAAATAATTTTGAAAACCGAGCAGTAAGAAAACAAAGAAACTTCTTAGCCTTCAGTTATCTAAACAACACAATTAACCAGATTCTTCTCCTTCCTTCTTCCTTATGCATTCCAGCCAATTGAGGTCACAATAGACTGGGATTCAGATGTAACTTTGCTGGAAGATTTTTTTTCCTGGCACTAATCTCATAGTATCTGAGTTAAAAATTAAGTTCATTAAATACTTTCTAGAGATTCAAATGAAATAAAAAAGAAAACATAGTGCCTCCTACTTTTTTTTTCTGTGAAAATAGAGAGCTTCTCATCTTAATCCAAGTTGGGCTTGCTATTTTGGAATGACTAAACTTGGAGGTGGCTCTCTACTCTTCCTTCAGGTTCACATCTATTGCAGTTTACATTCATATGACCTTGCTGGTGATAGCTGGGTATTGAGCAAAACTTTTGAAAGTTACTTCCCAGCGTCCTGCTCACACCAGAATTAGGTCGTCCTCAGAGGTGTAGTCATTCTCAATTATAATTTCTTGCCCAGGCAGAACAATTTGTTGAACTGGAGTGAGCTTTTCCATTGCCTCACCAAGAGAAGATTCAAATCTTGGAGCCCTTTGCTCCTAGGTGGGAGAAAAGAGAAAACAGTAAGCATGCCTTCTATATCCTAGGCCTTTCACAGGGTTTCAATATGAATGATTCCAAGCCCCTCGCCACTACTGTATTCCATAAACAGCTTGCAAATCGCTAAACTTTCCTGGATTGTTAAACAAATAAACATTATTACATGTCAGGTTTGCATAATTAAATATTGCTATTTACAAGGATTTTACAAATTTAACAAAAAAGAGGGCATGTTAATATACAGGTGGTCTTCAACTTACTAATGTGGTATATTCTACACATTTGTAAGTTGATGATTTGGAACTTGGAATGCCTTCTTCCCTATAACAGTGCCATATGTGTGGTGGTCAGGTTTCAGGCTAGTCCACAAAGGCTGATTTAACACACATGGAGCAGAGTTATATCAAAGCTCTTGTGGAGATCCTGGGTCCTGACAGCAGAAGGAAAATGTACTTTGTTTCCATTCTTTGAGTCCAATAAAGATTTAAAAGAGGTGGAATCTAAGCTAACTTTTCCACCTTCATACTTGTTTGCACCCTTCTCTTGTTTCCCAGGGATCCACTGCTTTTGTGTTTTCCCAAGCCTGCCACTATGACCCTCCATTCTTCAAAACTGCCAACTTCTCCATTTCTCCTTGTCCTAATCAAAATGAAACTGCCAAGTCCTCCTGAACAGCTAGCTCAGTTCACCTTCATTATGATACGGGTGATCGCTTCTCACCCTCAAAAAAGCACATCTATGATTAAAAGAGGGGCTTGTCAGCCCAAAATTAACCCCAGTTGGTGAAATTTTATGGAAAGTAACCAGATGATACAAAAACCAGATTTGAGAAGCAGTGGATATTTGGGGACACAAGATAAGATTTACCAGGTGAAGAGAAGGGCCCTGCTTGAGAGGCAGCCCCTGTAACCACTTCACCAAAGCTGTGCTCCCATATCCTCCCTTTCTTCCTCCCTATCTGACCTCACAGGGCTCTCTTAAATGTTTCAAGTTTTTCTCATGATGGTGGCAGCAGGTCAGTGGCATTCATAGGTATCATAGGTCTTTTGTAAGTTGCGTCTATCCCAGTAAGTGTCAGCCTGTAAATTCACGGAAAGTTGGAAACATTCTGTAATAGGTGGTAGTAGCAAGTAACAGCAACATAGAAGTGATTGGATTTAGGACAAGCCTTGTGAAATTTGTCAGAGGTGCCTTTCTTGGGGATTTTTCTGATTTATATAGGCCACCGAGGCCATGTGGTCAATTAACATGCTGACTGAAGTACATATGTTAACAAGGCCAGGACCAGAGGTAGAATCCTCTCTTGAGCCAGCGGCTTCAATCTGCTCCATACATCTACAGTACACAGAAGCTGGCCCTCTGTCAAGAAGGTCCAGATGAGTGAATTTACAAATGACCTAAGCAACATTCATCTGCATGTCAGGAAAGCACTGCCAAGCACACAGCCAATGATGCTAAGTCAGTTGCAGTATTTTCTGCTGCAAACTCCAATACATTCTTAGGAATGAATGGGTTCTTGTACAGTGCCTACAATGCCACACTACCCTTCCAAGGGGATAAATCCTTCAAGAGCTTCCAAACACTTTCCTTTCCTGCAAAGAGAGAGAGAGAGAGAAGCTAGAGGGTATGTGTCTGGATCTGTGTGTGTTTCTGTCTGTGTCAGAGGTTGTTCCTGTGTTTCCCTACTCACAGGAAAGAATGTTTATGGAAACTGGAAGACTGCAGAACAAATTTGGCCCTAGGTGTCAGGGAGTCAGAGGGTGATGCAGGAGGCTGCAGAAGAGCCACATACTTAATACAGAAGTCTTTTTGATGCAAAAATCTTTATGACTACTTCAGCGTACCTGTTATTGTTGCAGAAATGAAAATGCAATGGGGTTTCCTTAGGACAGAAACAGTCACAAAGAATCGACAAAGTTATCAGAGGCCAGTAGGAGAATAAGAAAGAATGTGGATGCCTTTGGTAGTTGCTGCTTGAAATGTGATTACTCTGGGACATGTTAGAGAACAAGGGAGCAGGAGTATGTGGAGATGCCTTAATGTTTACCTTAGAATCTTGTGATTTCCAAGGAGATGTGGAGGGAGCAAAGTGATTCAAGGTCAAAGTTTCCATTGAAGAGAGAATAAGAAAGCAATATTTTAAAAAAGAAAAAAAAAAGCAAGCACGATAAAGAAGAGATACTGAGAAAAGCCCAAGAACACAAGGAATTCCTCAGAGATAAATATGGCTAAATATGTGGGGAGAATTCTTGATAATTCTGCTTCAGAATTATACTATCCTAGGAGTGGAGGAAGGATGGGAGACATTGTCCTGAATACAAACCAGGCAGTCAAGGAGTAGCCACTCTTATTTTGGTTGGCAAGGCCAATCTTGAAAGCTTTCAGGCAGTGCCTCTGGAGGAAATGACATAAACATCCCCTGTAAGATGGTCTTGCCAAAAGATCCCAAGAATAGCAGGTGGTCCTATTCCTATTCCCTAGACAGATGTAAGTTTCTAACGACCTGATGTGGCTCACCATGTGGCCCAGGTGCTCATAAATAAAAGAGACAGGTGTACCTGCATGATAACTAGAGAGCAAGGCCAGACTTGTTAACATTCAAATATGTTATCAGGGCAAGAGGCAAGGATCTCACTCAGGCCAGGGCAGACAATTTCCCTCAGGTGCAGCTCACTCTGCAGCAGGCCTCCACACAACAAAGTTTTCACCCATTTTAGTAGAGCTTGGAAATTCTCCAGCTCCATCACACTATGCCAACAGAGTGTAGGCTGACACTGGCACACATGCCAAAGGAAGCCCCAGATTTGAAAATTTGGCAAGCTGCTGTGCTCTGTTTTCCTCCTGGCCATTACCTTATGGCTTGTTTCTCACCAATTGTTTTTCTGCTTTTCTTCTTTGGAAGGCTGCAATCTCCACTGGTTGCAGGCCATGGCCCACTTGCCTGTAGGGCAGGGGAGACATCAAAATAGGTAATGAAGAGAGTGTGGCAGAGTATGGCATAGGAAGACTCCAGTTAAATGTGAACTCCACTTACCCATCTTTGCCCACGGATGGGGGCACAGGAAGGGGCTTTGTGAAGCCTTTTTTCCCAATCAGCCAGAATGTCTCCTCTGTGCCTTTGCCCTTATTATAGAAAACATGAAAAATCTTAAGCATGCTATAATCAATTTTCCAAAAGGATGCAAGCATTCAGCTTGGCTCAGAAATTGCCTCACCACGCTCTGGAGTCTTCCTCCCTATGGGGCTGTACCAGAACAGCCAGATGAAAAGTGAACACCATATCAAGCTGTCATCCAGATGTTTTGTCTACTGCCACTATACAGCTTCATCATTGGGAATGTATGGATGTTTGGCTTCACAGTAACCAAATGTCTGGATGCTCAATTAAAGATTTTGTTTACCATTTGTGCCCTGATCTTTTGGCATTAGCCAAGGCATTGTCTTTTGTATCTAGAGTGCATATATTCAGATTCTACCTACCTCCTTACCCTGTCATCCAGTGGCTCTCACAAAACCCAAAAAGAGAGGAAAAATGGAAAACAGCCTGTTAAATTTTAAGCCTAAATTATCCTGGCTGTTTTGAGAGGTCTACATTTCTGCAGTGTTCTTTTCTTCCAGCCAAGGGACTCTTACAGGTCGGGCAAGACCCCAAGTTGGCCTCCATCTATAGCTCAGTTACTTGGTTGACAAGAACCATAGGTCTGAGAAGCATAAAGGAGTATAAACTCAGGCTAGTCACCCCAGGACCTGAGTGATGAGCTCAGAAGAGCCAAATTTTCTGCCTCTGTTTTGCCTTCCTCTCTTTTCAATAAACCTTCCTTTCAATATGCTTCTCTCTCCTTTCTTTTTCATCTGTTCTCTCATTTCCTCTAATCCATAAGAAAAAAATGTGTTTACGAAGACTGAGAAAAGTAATGGGGTGTGTTTCCAACTCATTAATCTGAAATATGGTCTCACTCTCAGCAGCTCTCATTTGGAGCAGTTTTAAATAGTTTAACTTAAAAACTCCAATTAGATTTGCCCCCTTTAAATATTAAATCCACTGTTTCCTATTTTATATCACATATATTTATCCCTTAATAATAATGACAACAACCATAATAATTAGCACATTTAATTTGAGAATCTCAAAGCATTTTGCAAATATTTGATTCAAGGCTTAAACAAGCCTTCTACGAGGCAAGTAGAAAGAGCATACCACTATAGTCCAACCTCCATTAACTGGCAGCAGACTCTCCCTAAGCCTCAAATTACTCAAATAATTGAAATATTTGAGCCCACTCTGTTTTCAGAAGAGGTAAACAACTTGAAAATATATTCCATCACTCATTCTTGCATTTATTCCACTCCTCCTATACTAGGGCTGGGAATACACAGATGGCTCTGTCCTTAAGGAGCTCACAGTACAGTTAAACACAACCATTAGGCCATGTTTTAGATTCTAAACACATTAAGCCCAACTCCTCTGGTTCCAAAGCTTTTTCTTTTTACACAGAACCTAGTGCAGTATCTTATACAGACAGTTGCCCTGTAAATAATCAGACTGTTTCATTAATTAGAACTCTCAACCCTTGTGCACTTGGAATACTCAAGGTGCCATTAGATCTCATTTTGTAAAAACATACTATTAAAGTTCAAACTCAAGGGCCCCCCACCCTCAGCCATATTTGACTGTTTGTCTTGAGATTTAGAGGCTATCAGGAGAGCATGCTAATCCCCAAAAGAGCTTTGTAGATGCCAGGATTCTCCAGAGATTTGGGTGGGTCTTGGGACACACTGGGATGCCAAAACTAATGGTTAAAAAGAGGATGGAAGTGTTATGGACTCAGGCAAGCTTCCAGATCAAAGAGTATGCAGGGGAGCTCCAGGGGCTCTCTGAGGTTTTGGAGCCCATCCAAAAGAATTCTTAGAATCCTTGCTCTCTGTTTACCTGCCTGACTTCCACAATTTTGCTAAAGGGAGAGAAAGAGGGAAAACAAGTATGGCAACAACTAAAGCCTGAAGCAAACTCTTTGACCCAATATCAATTCGTAAGTAGTCCCAGAGATCCCCCAAATAATAGCATCTTACTTTGCCAAGACACTTATAAAACATTTTAGTATCTCCTGTCTTATTTAATTCTCACAAAAATCTAAAATGTAGGTTGATTATTAATCTCATTCTGTGAATGGGGACACTGAGGTTCCTGGAGATTAGATGACTTGTCACTAAGCAGGCACAGCTGGGACTTGAACCCAGCTCTACTAGACTACAAATTTTAAATGCTCTTCTTTCCATACCACAAAGCTTCTCCAACATACTGGAGTCAAATGGCAGATCTAGAGGCCAAAAAGCAACTATTGGGAAATTCAAAGTGTGTGAGATCAATTAGCTTCCTGATAACCACAAGTCAGATGAGCCCTCTATGTGAACAAACAAAAGCATGGAGGGAGAATGAAATTATTTGTCTCATGTCAGACATTAAGTCAGTGATGGGGCAAGAATTTGAGGCCAAACTTTCTGACATTCATGGATCTGTCAATACAATCTCACTATTTCTTATTTCATTTGCTGGTGTGTGTGCATGTGTGTGCTCATATGCACACACAACTGCTTGTGTGTGTAGCTAGGGGTTGGGGTATGGGTGGAAAAGACTGGGGAAATAAAATAAATACTAATGCTTAGGAGCCTGAGAACCAAATATTGTTTAATCCCGGAATTCAAAGACAAGTTCAAAAAGTGCCCACCTCTAGAATGTAAATTTGTACAGCCATTATGGAAAACAGCATGGAGATTCCTCCAAAAAGTTAAAGTAGACATACAATATGATTTAGCAATTCCACTTCTGGGTATTTACTCAAAGTATTGGAATCAGTTTGTCAAAAAGATATCTGTACTCCTTTGTTCATTGCAGCACTAGGCACAATAGCCAAGTACTGGAATCAACCTAAGTGTTTATCAACAGATGAATGGATAACAAAATGTATATACACACAATGGAATACTATTCAGCCTTTAAAAAGAAAGAAATTCTATCGCTTGTGACGTGAATGGAATTGAAGAATATTTGCTAAGTGAAATAAGCCAGGCACAGAAAGGCAAATACTACATGTTCTTGCTTATATTTAGAATCTAAAACAATTGAACTCATAGAAGCACAGGGTAGAATGGTGGTTACAGAAGCCAAAAGTGGGTGAAATGAAGAGACGATGGTGTAAGAACACAAAACCTGTTCAGTTAGGAGGAATATATGTGATTTTTTCAGCTCTATTGCATATCATGGTGAATATAGTTAACAATATTGTACATTTCAAAATCACTAAGCAAATACATTTCAAATGTTCTCACCACAAAGTAAAACTTTAAGTATTTGAGGTGATGGATATGTTAACTAGTTAGATTGAATTATTCCACATCATATTAGTAAATCATAACATTACTTTTTACCCCATAAAATATACAATTATAAATTGTCAGTTTACAATAAAAAAATTATGAAATATTTTTAAATGTCCGCCTCTGGCAACAACAATATAAACTGGCTGAAGAGCAATCATTTGAAAAAGTCTCCCCAGAATGTAAATCTACCTAAAAGTTTCTGGTAAATACAGCTGATAAGCCTAAATATATACAAAAATCTCTGTAAGGAGCTCCATACTTGTCAAGAAAACAGTGACTGAAACAGGATTCATGTATGAGAAGAGGTAATACAGTAATATCACTAGCATATCAGGAAAGAAATTTTGAAAAAGCAGAACTGGCCAGTTAGGCATTGATAATTTGTTGCCAATATACTACAAGAGAGGGTTGAAGTGGGCAATGGGCAGTGGACCCAAGAGGCCAAGCTTCTCATCTCTAAATGAGTCCTCCCACAAGCTACTTCAGCTACCTCACTTGAGTCTCTTTCTTTGTAACCTCAACCCAGTCAGTTAATCAACTGCCCTATGTTCTCCTCTCTCACTCAATTAATCCATTTTTTTTATTCCACTAAGGGAAACAATGTAAAGTGTCATCACCCCAGTGAAGGAGATGGGATGGAGGGAAAAATGTTCTTACTGGATACAAACCTTCAGCCCAAGAGAAAAGGCTATAATGGAAGAATTTCAAGCATCAGCCAGCTGGAAGGAAAAGACATTTCTATCCATCAACAGTGAAATCACACCTGGCTCGCCATCAAATGTGATCTTTCTGCCCCATGTACTGGAGCAACTCTTGCTTCCAGTAGCACAGAGTAGATGAGGAGTGAAAATGTTGAATCAGAATCTCTGAAGTATGCTGGTGACATGGTCTTATTGGGGGTATATTGCATCTCTCCAGTGGACCAGAAACCGCATGTCCCTCAAGCCCCTATGATGCAATGTACAACACCTGCTTCTGGTGGGGAGGTAGAGGGTACAGACATAGAGAGGATCTCTCCTCCTCTCCTGACTTTTCCTTGGGTCTTACTTCCTGTCCTCTTCCTTCTTCTCATTGCCCCTTGCTTTCCTCTGAGGCTCCCTCTTCTCTTCCCTCTTAACATCTCCTCCTCATAAGGACCCTGCCACCACAATAACCCAGCCCCAACGTGGCATCAGGGAAAGGCTTTTCTTCCAACTTGCTGCAAAACATTTCCAAATTCCCTGGTGTTGGGGAAACCATGACGCTGCAAAGGGCGCTTTTGAAGTAAGTCCTGATTTTATACTTGAAACATGCAAAGATGTGAGTGCTCCTGAATTGAGTTTGTGGGACAATAAAAACAATAGGGGCAGGAACACATTTTCATTTTTCAGTTTCAAAAGTGGCAACTCTTAAGCTTTTAAATGAGGAATCTCTGCCCAGCAATACAGAGGAAAAGGTCTTCTCTGCTGAAAAATGACAGAATGCATAGAGGGATCACAAAAGTTTTGGACAATTAGATTCGTTGCTCAGCTAATATCCCTGTCCCCATCATTTCAGTCTAAGTTCTCTGCAAGAGGTGGGAAAGGAGCCTCTGTCTCCTTGTAAGTGAGTCATCCAACCTACTGGAAGATACTAATGACCTATTGGAAGAAAAAAGCTAGGACTAGCCATAAGAGGAAGTTATCAACTAGAATTACACCTTCCAAACTTTAATGTCTAAACTCTAGCTACATGTAACTTGCCACCATTTAGAAAAGGAATGCCAAAGTCAGAAGCTAATTGTGTATCACTTAGTGCCCTGCTCTTGCTTTGCACAACAGTAATCACTAAGAAAATCATCTTCATGCAGCATGGTGTCGTGAAAAGGTCACTAAAAAGGAAGTCAGGCTTCCTGAGTCTTGACCTGATTCTGTTATTAGTTGACTGTGTGACCCTGCTCAAACTACTTCACCTCTCTGGGCCTTGGTTCTTCATCTGAAAATGAGGGAGTCAGATTATTAGACAACTGAGGTATCTTACAACTGGGTCAGCCAGTAGTCTTTGGGTCATTCAGAAATAAATAGAATGTAGTGGAAATGGCAAAAAAATGAAAGAAAGAAAAAAAGAAAATAAAACTAAAATTATCCTAATCCTGTATCTCAGGTCAAATAACAACTCTAACAGGGAAAAAGGTGCTACAAAATGTTTGCCTCTCATGTAAACTGACTTTGTTCCTCCTGGTTTCTTAGGGAAAGAAAAAGTCGCTCTATACACAATGTGCCAATGGGTGCCTTCCACCCAGGAAGGGCGATCACTGAAAAATGAATAGAAAATCCAAACTCACAAACACTGTGGCTTATTGAACAATGTCTCGCACTGTCAAAGAGTGGAAAAAAATGTAGATTTGAAAATGTGAATAATAGTGCAGCTCATTGGAAAGCCAAATTCTATGCAGGTCTTTAAGAGAGAAATATACAACTTACAGTCTGAAAAATACAGAAGGAATCTCAATATTCCTCCCCACTATGCCCATATTTTAAAGAGAAGAAAATTGAGGTGAAATGGAACAATCTTTTGGGAACCCCAAATGGGGCTGAAGATTCTGCCCAAATTGTAGCTCTGAGTGTCAGACTCCCAGGTAAACTCTTTCAACAGACCATGATCTCTCCAGAAGTAGATGTTTCCAAGTAGTCTGACTCAAAAAATAAAATGACCTTATACCTTGAGCTCTGTTCTTCCTCGAAGCTCCACTTCATAGCCCTCACTCAGATTTCGAAGAATTGTAGCAGTGCTGAGACTGACATGAATGCGATAAGCTGTAAAAGAAAGGGATACATGATTTTGGCTCCTTTCTCATTGGTAAAATTAAAGAGAAAACAACAATGTAATAAATGTCTTTACTTGTAAATGAACTGGACCATTAGCAATGTCCTGAGAGACGTTTACTTAGGGTTTCACAGGAGGAGGATGGGGAGTGATGGCTTTCCTCACCAGGACCAAATAAGGCATTCGTTGTAGCACCTATCAGCCTCCTAGAAACTATCTCAGATGAAAGGCCATGCAATAGAAAGGTGTTAATTTAACTCAAAGGTTGAGATGGAGGAACCAGCATCCACTGTGCTCTCAGCTGAAACGTGACCTTATATGAAGAAAGTTTGACTTCAGCAGCTTCTTTCACAGGCTGCTATTATGGCTGAACTCTCACACTTTACATATCTTTTTTTTTTAATTTTTTAAATTGCATTTTAGGTTTTGGGATACATGTGAAGAACATGCAAGATTGTTGCATAGGTACACAAATGGCAGTGTTGATTTGCTGCCTTCCTCCCCATCACCTATATCTGGCATTTCTCCCCATATTATCTCTCCCCAACTCCCCACACCCCGCCGGTCCCTCCCCTATTTCCCCCTGACAGACCCCAGTGTGTGATGCTCCCCTCCCTGTGTCCATGTGTTCTCATTGTTCAACACCTTCCTATGAGTGAGAACATGCGGTGTTTGATTTTCTGTTCTTGTGTCACTTTGCTGAGAATGATGGTTTCCAGGTTCATCCATGTCCCTACAAAGGACATGAACTCATCATTTTGTATGGCTGCATAGTATTCTATGGTGTATATGTGCCACATTTTCCCTGAGTAGTCTATCATCAGTGGGCATTTGGGTTGGTTCCAAGTCTGCTATTGTAAACAGTGCTGCAATGAACATTTGTGTGCATGTGTCCTTATAGT
This sequence comes from Cacajao melanocephalus, assembly GCA_963573385.1. Lineage (NCBI taxonomy): Eukaryota > Metazoa > Chordata > Mammalia > Primates > Pitheciidae > Cacajao > Cacajao melanocephalus. The sequence goes on along the minus strand of CAUYLG010064990.1, from coordinate 1,105 downwards.
AGAATGATTTATAATCCTTTGGGTATATACCCGGTAATGGGATTGCTGGGTCAAATGGAATTTCTATTTCTAGGTCCTTGAGGAATCACTGCACTGTCTTCCACAATGGTTGAACTAATTTACACTCCCACCAACAGTGTAAAAGTGTTCTTATTTCTCCACATCCTCTCCAGCATCTGTTGTCTTCAGATTTTTTAATGATCACCATTCTAACTGGTGTGAGATGGTATCTCAATGTAGTTTTGATTTGCATTTCTCTAATGACCAGTGATGATGAGCATTTTTTCATACGTCTGTTGGCCTCAAATATGTCTTCTTTTGTAAAGTGTCTGTTCATATCCTTCGCCCACTTTTGAATGGGCTTGTTTGTTTTTTTCTTGTAAATCTGTTTTAGTTCTTTGTAGATTCTGGATATTAGCCCTTTGTCAGATTTGTAGATTGCAAAAATTTTTTCCCATTCTGTTGGTTACAAGTTCACTCTAATGACTGTTTCTTTTGCCGTGCAGAAGCTCTGGAGTTTGAATAGGTCCCATTTGTCTATTTTGGCTTTTATTGCCAATGCTTTTGGTGTTTTGGTCATGAAGTCCTTGCCTATGCCTATGTCCTGAATGGTTTTGCCTAGGTTTTCTTCTAGGATTTTTATGGTGTTAGCTTTTATGTTTAAGTCTTTAATCCATCTGGAGTGAATTTTAGTGTACGGCGTCAGGGAGGGGTCCAGTTTCTGCTTTCTACACATGGCTAGCCATTTTTCCCAACACCATTTATTAAACGGGGAATCCTTTCCCCATTGCTTGTTTTTGTCAGGTTTGTCAAAGATCAGATGGTTGTAGATATGTGGTGTTGCCTCCAAGGCCTCTGTTCTGTTCCATTGGTCTACATCTCTGTTTTGGTACCAGTACCATGCTGTTTTGATTACTGTAGCCTTGTAGTTTAGTTTGAAGTCAGGTAGTGTGATGCCTCCAGCTTTGTTCTTTTTGCTTAGAATTAACTTGGCTACGTGGGCTCTCTTTTGGTTCCACATGAAGTTTAAGGTGGTTTTTACATATCTTAAGAGGCTAAAGGATGTCTTTTCCATATGCATTATTACATCTATATCTCAATATTG
>CAUYLG010064989.1:0-14156 GCA_963573385.1 Cacajao melanocephalus | reverse complement strand
GGTGTAAAGAAGGGGTCCAGTTTCACTTTTTTGCATGTGGCTAGCCCATTTTCCTAGCACCATTTACTAAATAGGGAATCATTTCCCCATTGTTTGTTTTTGTCTGATCTGTAGAAGATTAAATGGTTTTAGATGTGTGGTGTATTTCTGAGGTTTCCCTTTTGTTTTGTTGGTCTATATATCTGTCTTGGTACCAGTAACATGCTGTTTTTGTTACTGTATCCTTGTAGTATACTTTGGAGTTAGGTAGCATGATGCCTCCAGCTAGCTTTGTTCTTTTTGCCTAGGATTGTCTTGGCTACACAGGCTTTTTTGGTTCCATATGAAATTTAAAGTAGTTTTTTCTAATTATGTGAAGAATGTCAATGGTAGTTTGATGGGAATACCATTGAATATATAAATTACTTTGGGTGGTATGGTCATTTTCATGATATTGATTCTTCCTATCAATGAGGATGGAATGTTTTTCCATTTGTTTTTGTCCTCTCTTATTTCCTTAAGCAGGGCTTTGTAGTATTCCTTGAAGATGTTCTTCACATCCTTTGTTAGCTGTATTGCTAGGTATTTTATTCTCTTCGTAGCAATTTTGAATGGGAGTTCACTCATGATTTGGCTCTCTGTTTGTCTTTTGTTGGTGTATAGGAATTCAGAATCTACAGGAAACTTAAATTTAAAAGGAAAAAAAAAAAGCAAACTACCCCTCCAAAATGTGGACAAAAGATATGAAAAGATACTTCTCAAAATAAGACATTTACGTGGGCAACAAACATATGAAAAAAAGCTCAACATCACTGATCATTAAAGAAATGCAAATTAAAACCACAATAAGATAGCATCTCATGCCAGTCAGAATGGCAATTATTAAAAAGTCAAGACACGATAGATGCTGGTGAGGCTGCGGAGGATAGGAATGCTTTTACCCTCTTGATGGGAATGTAAATTAGTTCAACCTTTGTGGAAGACAATGTGGTGATTCCTCAAGGATCTAGAACCAGAAATACTATTTGACCCAGCAATCCCATTATTGGGTATATATCCAAAGGAATATAAATCATTCTATTATAAAGACACATGCACACATGTTTATTGCAGCCCTATTTACAATAGCAAAGACATTGAACAAATCCAAGTGCCCACCAATGATAGGCTAAAGAAAATGTGGTACACATACACCATGGAATACTATGCAGCCATAAAAAGGAATAAAATCATGTCCTTTGCAGGAACATGGAAAAAGCTGGAAGCCATCATCCTCAGCAAACTAACACAGGAACAGAAAACCAAGCACCTCAAGTCTTCACTTATAAGTGGGAGTTAAACAATGAGAACACATGGATACAAGGAGGGGAACAACACAAATGGCGGCAGGTTGGGGGTGGGACAGTGAGAGGAGGGAGAACATTAGGACAAATAGCTAATGCATATGGGGCTTAAAACCTAGTTGACAGATTGATAGGTGCAGCAAAACATCATGGCACACATATACCTATTTAACAAACCTACACATTCTGCACTTGTGTTCTGGAAATTAAAGCAATTTTTTTTTTGTTTTTAAGAAAACTCAACGTTCTCTAGAGTTCTGATACTCTTCTATAAAAATTCCGGGTATGGCCTTCAACTTTCTACTGGCAGCTTATTCTACAAAATGGTTTTCTTGCTTTCTTTCTTAGCTTTCATTGGTGATTGATCACTTTCAAATTTTGTTTTTATTTCTCCAACCACAAAACTTCTTCCAACAGCAGCAGCCATCTGATATCATTATTCCTATACTATAGTTTCTCCCGTATTTCTTAAGGTCTCTGATAATTTGCACTTACCAGTTCATTTCCTTCCAGTATTATTTCATCTTATGTCACTACTAATGAAAGTTTAATGATTATACTGCTATCACATGCCTGGAGCTTTATGAGCTTCAACAACCCACCAGTGAAAGGGTCCTAATTGACTATTGGATAATACAGCTGCAAATCCCATTTCCCATAAATCCCCCAAACCCCAAAAATGCTCTTTTTTGATCATTTCTTGTAACAAATATCACAGGTCAGTTATATGAAAAATATTTCACCTGCAGGAGGGCTATTATGGTGTGTTTTTGAATTCAACACCTGTAGGTTGATAACACAACATTGGTAGAGAGAAGCTGGGTTGTGTTGCAGTCACAACAGAAGATTCAGTTGACCCAAAGGGAAATCTAGAGTTTGAATGTCCCTGCAGAATTATAGCAAATTAGGAAAATGAAGCTAGACTCTTTACGCCAATGTTGAGCAATAATGTGTCACCATAATTGATCAGTAATTGTATACTTCCTGGGAAGAAGGCATGATACTGAGAAATCATCTTCAGTCAGTAGCAATATTCAAAAGGTAGCTTAGCTCCAAGCTTTCAGTTGCTAACAGTCTCAACACATGGAGACATGGAGAAAGAAGTGCTTTATCCCTGCTTTTTATTTTTATTTTGAGATGGAGTCATGCTCTGTCTTCTGGGGTGGAATGCAGTGGTGCAATCTCAGTCACCACAAACTCCGCCTTCCGGGTTCAAGTGATTCTCTTGCTTCAGCCTCCCAAGTAGCTGGGATTACAGGTGTCTACAACCATAGCTGGCTATTTTTTTTTTTTTTTGGTATTTTTAGTAGAGATGGGATTTGACCATGTTGGTTTCAAACTCCTGACCTGAAGTGATCCACCTACCCTGGCATACCAAAGTGCTGGGATTACAGATGTCAGCCACCGTACCAAGCCTATTCCTGCTTTTATTGTGTATAGTTTAAATATTTTTTAACTGATGCATTTAGTATATATACTTTTTATACCATTTGTTTTTAGTGTATATATTTTATACCATTTGCTCATTTTTATTCCTATAGTTTATGTTCTTAAGACATACTCTTCCTTAAATAACACGATTTTCTGTATTTTAATTTATTTTAATGTGATACAAGTTCTTTATTTTTTAAAGTCAGAAATGTGTGATGCTAACAAATGTGTAGGCAGATAGCTGTTATTTATTATTATTATTATTATTATTATTATTGTGACGGAGTCTCTGTCTCCCTAAGCTGGAGTGCAGTGGTACAATCTCGGCTCACAGCAATCTCGGCCTCCCAGTTCAAGCGATTCCCCTGCCTCAGTCTCCCAGGTAGGTTGGATTACAGGTGTGCGTCACCACATCTGGCTAACTTTTTTGTATTTTATAAGAGATGGATTTTCATTATGTTGGCCAGGATGATCTTAATCTCCTGACCTTGTGATCTGCCCGCCTCAGCCCTCCACTGTGCCCAGCCTGTTATTTTACATCTCATTAAGTCATTTTGAATTTCCTTATCATCGTCCTGTTATAAATTGGTTTTTAAGTGATTTGTGTAATATCCTATTTATCAAAATTCAATTTCTCCTTAAGTGTTCCATATTTCATCTTTCTCTACTTAAGAAATATTCATAATTTGGTATCCTATTTCCATTTCACTATTTATACCTCTTCACATTAATTCAATTACTCTAATATTCCTATAATCATACAAATATAATTTATATACTCTTATTAAAAATGAAAAAGAACAAGCAAACGAACTACATGTGTTGACCCTGCTATTTCCTAAATCTACTGATACCTGCTCACCTACACTGTAAAGAATGCTCTAAATTTCACGGTTCAGTTTTTTTCTCTCTCACTTATTTTTCAGCTTATTTCAATATGCCATATACTTCCACTAATGTACAAATATTTTGCTATAAATTTACTGTATTAGGATTCTCCAGTGAAACAGAACCAATAGGGCACACATATACACACATACACATATGTATGTAAAAATTGTTTATAAGGTATTAACTCTTGTGATTATGGAGGCTGAGAAGTTTTACAATCTGCCACCTACAAGCAGAAGACCTAGGAAAGCCAATGGTGTAGTCCAAGGTCCAGAGAACCAGAAATGCAAAGGGGAGAGGAGGATCAATGTCTCAGCTAAAGAGTAAAACAGAGTTAATTCAACCTTCCTCTATGTTATTGTTATATTCAGGCCCTCAATGAATTGAATGGTATGCACCCACAAGAAGGAGGATAATCTGTTTTACTTCATCCACAAATTCAAATGAAATGTTAATCATTTATGAAAACTGCCATAGACACACCAAAAATAATGTTTAGTAAACTATCTGGGCATCCTGTTGCCCAGTCAAGTTGACATCCAATTAAACATCACGTTTACCAATTAACATATGTTGCCACATCTAGCAGATTCAGTTCTTATCTTTCAGTGTCTCCTATTAGCAACTGACTGGACAATTGCTCTCATCTATAAATATTCTCTTACACTTTTATGACAACACAATTTCTATTGCTTTTCTTACTTTCCTAGCCACTGTTCCCAGGCTGTTTTCCAGGCTTCTTCTTTTTCAAAATTCATCATGTCTTAGGATTCATGTTGCTTCAATCCAAAGTAAAATAAAATAAAAGCAAAAATAAATATAATAAATTAATGAAAAAATTTAAATTTAAACCAAAAGAAACAAACTAATAAAGGAGTAAAATAGATATGCTTATCAAGTACTTATCACTTGCCAGGAAGATTGCTAAGTGACTTTACATGAATTTTCCTATTTGAACTACATAAGAACTTTATTAAGTTATCACCTAAACTTGGAGATGATTGAACTGAAATCAGAGTATGACTAATTCAAGGTGATGCAGCTCTTCTTTTCCTGTCTCTTTCAATATTATTTAGGATCTCAACCACTTCTGTAGTTTTCAATGTCATCTCTTGGTCATGACTTCCAAAATGTATGCCTCTTACTGAAACTTCTCTATTATATTCAACACATACATAAAAGTACTTCTTTGCATACATACTCAGATGATTTTAAGGCACCTCTTAAGATTTTCAAATCTAAACTCTTGTTTACTCTCATACTCCCACCTCCTTTCTCAAATATTCACATTAACAATATCCAATTTTTTAACAAATGATGATGGGCATACAACATATATTGAGGACTCATCTACTCAAATCTATCTCAAATGTCAGCATCTTGGTAAAAACCACAACTATTGGTCACCTAGATTTTTGGAAACGTCTACTAATTCCACACTGGCCCCATTGCCAATATAATCACATTTCACACAGCAGCCAGAATGTCCTTTAAAGGAAAATAAGACTTTGTAACCACTCTGATGAGCAATATTCAATACACTCCAGATAAAATATAGAAGTCAACATCTGGCCTACAAGAAACTGCATTATCTTTCTGCTACCCATTACTCCAATATCATTTGAGCCATTTATTTTCTTATTTCTTTCTCTATAGTGTTCTCTTTCTCTCTCTTTCTCTATTCCTCTCTCTTTGTTTAACTTATTTAATTATTCTAAATAATATACAAATATAACTAATGCATTTAATCTTAGGGATTTTGCACGTACTCTCCCTCTACCTAAAATCATTTCACTCTATAATGTACCCGGTTGTTCCTAGTAATGTTAATGGTTTGAGCTTAATTCTGACTTTTCCAAAATTATTCTTTCCCACCCATATCCTTTTCCTCAGTCAAAATTATAACTTTCCTCTTGTATGTCCTCATAACATTCTGTCATTTTATTTTATAGTTAAGTATGTTTAGATGACTCAAAACTAGACATCTGGCTGGGTGCAGTGGCTCACGCATGTAATCCCAGCACTTTGGGAGGGAGAGGCAGGTGGATCACCTGAAGTCGGGAGTTTGAGACCAGCCTGATCAACATGGTGAAACCTCGTCTCTACTAAAAATACAAAATTAGCCAGGTGGGGTGGCACTTGCCTGTAATCCCAGCTACTCAGGAGGCTGAGGCAGGAGAATCGCTTGAACCAGGGAAGCAGAGGTTGCGGTGAGCCAATCACACCATTGCACTCCACCCTGAGCAACAATAGTAAATCTCTGTATCAAAATATATATACACACACACATATATATATATATGTGTGTGTATATATATATATATAGACATCTATGCTATGATTGTACTAGATTTAGTCTCAATGATAAATCTGTAGCAGAATTTAAAAAAATAAAAATAAAAAACGGAAGCAACTGGGTGATAAGAAATTTGGCTTATTTTTAATTTCAAAATAATAAAGTAACCAGATAACAATTATGTTTTTAAAAATTATGTTGTATAAAGTTTTTCTCTTCATAAAATAAAAATAATTTTTGTTGGTTTACTTTATGAAAAGTAATTTTTAGTTAAAAATCTTATTGCTTACTGACAGTATGTATGTAATATATATTCTATATATAATTTCAATTAATTAGCAGTAATATTCTCATGACAAATTTATTAACAATAGGGACCAAGTATCCAGCAATTTCATAATTATAAAAGCTTTTAGATAAAATTCAGAGGAAATTAACTTTGTTAGTATTGCTCAAAACACCTAAAATCATAGTTAATAGATTTTTACTCTCTATTATTATCTTTTTGAATAATAATCACTCAGAGCAATCTTGTGATTATATAAATAGGAAAATAGTTTTGGTTAAATGTTTTTAAAACATTTGAAATATGAGGCCTGATATGATTAACATCTGAGTTACTGCCCAAATCTCATGTCCATTTGTAATTCCTAATGTTGGAGGCAGGGTCTGGTGGGAAGTGACTGAATCTTGAGGGTAGACTCTTCATAAATGGTTTAGCACTATCACTTTGGTTTTGTTCTCATGATGGAGTTTTCATGAGACCTGGTTGTGGCACCTCCTCCCTCACTATCTCTTCCTCTTGCTGTGGCCACATGAAGTGACTCTCTCCCCTTTTGCCATCTGCATGAATGGAAATTTACTGAGGTCTCTCCAGAAGCAGTAGCTACTGTTTCCTCTGTAGCCTGCAGAATCAATCATAACCCAATTAAATCTTTTTGCTTTATAAATTACCCAGTCTCAGGTATTTATTTACAACACTGCAAGAATGGCCTAATACAGAAAATTGTTACCAAGGAGTAGGGCATTGCTATAAAGATATCTGAAAATGTGGAAGTGACTTTGGAAGTGGGTAATGGGCAGAGGTTGGAAGAGTGTGGAGGGCTCAGAAGATGACAGGAAGATGAGGGAAAGTTTGGAACTTCCTACAGACTTGTTAAATTGTTGTAACCAAAATGCTGATAATGATATGAACAATGAAGTCTAGGATGAGGAGGTCTCAAATAGAAATGAGGAACTTCCTGGGAAGTGGAGCAAGGATCACTTTTATTATGCATCAGCAAAGAAACTGGTGTCCTTCTGCCCCTGCTACAGGTTACTGTGGAATTTGAACTTCAGAGTGACGATATAGGGTATCTGGCAGAAGAAATTTGTAAGCAGCAAAGCATTCAGAGATTCTTTAGCTGCATCTAACAGTGTATGCTTATATGCATGAGTATGGAATGAGGTAAAACTGGAACTTACATTTAAAAGGGAAGCAGACTGTACGAATTTGAAAAATTTGCTGCCTGGCCAATTGGTTGAAAAGAAAAATCAATTTTCTCAGGAAGAATTCAAGAAGCCTGCAGAAATTAGCATAAGTAAAGAAGAGCCAAGTGGTACTATCCAAAATGATGGAGAAAAGTCCTCTAAGACATCTGAGAGACCTTTGTAGAAGCCCCTCCCAACACAGGCCCTGAAGCCTAGAAAGACAAAATAGTTTCATGGGGTTGGGAGAAGCAGCAAAAGAGAAAGGACTTTCCGAGTGCCTACATAAATTGGCTATGAGTGACATATGAACAGGGAACAACAAACCGCAGCAAACTGTGGGAGGCCTCTGGGGAGGCAAACTTCTCCATGCCTCATATTCCAGTGCAGGGTGACCTTTCTCTGTTACCATAAACACTGTGCTCAAGGACATAAAACCCCTTCGTAGCTCTATGACACAGCCAGACTTGTAGGCTCCTTGTAAGGCCTGCATTTCACCAGCTGTACATAGATAATAGGCTAAAGATAACCACATATTTTTGTTTTGTGAAACTCCAAAACCACCGCTATTATCAGTCTTTAGAATGACACAGTAGTTAGTTCTGGCTCACTGATTCATTCCACCATCACTACACCCATACCCTATAGAACAAAGTGATTGTAATCAATAAATAGTGTGAAAGATCAGAGCTTGGGGCCTTCACTGCCTCCAGTAATAAGTGAGGCCCAGTGGTCCCACTTTCACCCTTAATCTGTCTTTTTCTCAATCGTTTGTCACCAGCAAACTTGGGGTACCCATGGGTGATGTGGAAGCTGCATCCCTAAAGGACAGGCCTAGGGCCCTGCTGCCCTGCATAGCCTCAGGACACTGCTCCATGCATTTTAGCTGCTCCAGCTCCAGCCATGACTTGAACCACTGCTCCAAGAGATGCAAGCTATAAGCCTCAGTGGCTTCCAGATGCTGTTAAGACTGCAGATGTGCAGAGTGCAACAGCTGAGGCTTGGGAGCCTCTGACTGAATTTTAGTCAGAGGATGTATGGAAAAGCCTGGATGTACAGGCAGAAGCCTGCTGCAGGTCAAAGCCCTCATAAAGAACCTCTCTAGTGCAGTGCAGAGGGGAAATGTAGAGTTGGAGCCTCCACACAAAATTCCTACTAGGGCAGTGCCTAGTGGAACTCTGAGAAGGGATTCACTGTCTTCAGACTCCAGAATGATAGATACATTGACAGCTTTTATCTGTCACCTGGAAAAGTTGCAGGAACTCAACTCTAGCACATGAGAATAGCCAAGGAGCCCGAAACCTAAGAAGCCACATGAGCAAAGCTGCCCAAGGCTTTGGGAGCTGCCCAGGGCTGTGGGTGCTCATCTCTTTCATCAGTATGACCTGGAGGTGAGATATAAAGTCAAAGAAGATTATTTTAAAACTTTAAAGTTTAACGACTGCCCCATTGGATTTTGGACCTTCATGGGTCCTATAACCTTTTGGTTTTGGCCAATTTCTCCCATTTGGAATGGGTGTATTTTTTTCAATGCCTGTATTCCCATTGCATCTAGGAAGTAACTAACTTGTTTTTGATTATACAGGCTCATAGGCAGAAGGGAATTGCCTTGTCTCAGTTTAAACTTTGAACTTGGATTTTTGAGTTAATGCTAAAATAAATTAAGATTTTGGGGACTGTGGGAAAGGCATGCATATGTTTGAAATGTGAGGACAGGATATTTTGGAGAAGCCAATGGTGGAATGTTATGGTTTAGCAGTGTCCCTACCAAAATCTCATCTTGAATTGTAATAATTCCCATGTTTCAAAGACAAGACCAGGTGGCATTTTCCCCTATGTTGTTCTCATGATAGTAAGCAAGTTCTCATGAGATCTGATGGTTTTATAAGGGGATTCTCTCTTCACTCGCACTCATTCTCTCTCCTGCCATCCTGTAAAGAGATGCCTTCCACTAAGATTGTAAGTTTCCTGAGACCTCCTCAGACATGTGGAACTATGAGGTAATTAAACCTCTTTTCTTAATAAATTACCCAGTCTCATGTATTTCTTCATAGCAGTGCGAGAAAGGACCAATACAGGAACCCGCTCCTTGTACCAGAGGGCCCTAGATGTGGGACAAGGAGCCAAACAAGTTGATTTGGAAGCCTTAAGATTTAACGACTACCCTGTAGGACTTGAACAGGACCTGTAGGCCCTTTTTTTGGCAGATTTCTCACTTTTGAAATGGAAGTATCTACCCAATGCTTGTGTCCCCTGTGTATCTTGGAAGTAATTAGCTTGTTTCTGATTTTACAGGCTCATAGGCAAAAGTTACATGCCTTGTCTCTGATGAAACTTTGTACTGTGGGCTTTTGAGTTAATGCTAAAGTGAGTTAAAACTTTCTGGGACTATAGGGAAAGCATCATTGTATTTTGAAATATGAGAAGGACATGAGATTTGGGAGGGGCCAGGGGTAGAACGATATGGTCTGGATATGTGTCTCCATCCAAATCTCATGTCACCCTGTAATCACCAATATTGGAGGTAGGGCCTAGTAGGAGGTGATTGGATTATGGGCACGGATCATAAATGAATATTTTACACCATTCCTTTGGTATTGTTCTCATGACAGAGTTCTCACAAGATCTAGTTGTTTAAAAGTGTATAGCACCTTCCCCTTACATCTCTCTCGATCCTTCTCCTGCCATGTAAGACATCTGCTCCAGCTTTGCCTTCCGCCATGAATAAAAGTTCTCTGAGGCCTCCCCAGAAACAGATGCTATCATGCTTCCTGTATAGTCTGTGGAATCATGAGCCAATTAAACCTCTTTTATTTATAAATTACCCAGTCTCAGGTATTTCTTTATAGCAATGCAAGAACAGACTAATACAAGACCATAATAAGCCTTAGTCCTATGTCTCACAACTGTTATAATGTCTTAAAGGACTCAGATTTAATTTCTTACACATTTTAGTTTTTTAAACGATGCAATTTTAATGTTTTGATGCAAGTGCTCTGACATTATATAATTCAAATATAATTTCTAGCCAAAAGAAATATTGCAAGACTCTGTTTTTACAGATATATTTTTTCATGTATGCCATTAGTCATCATGCTCTGATAACTAGGAAAACACTTGGATTCTTAAAAAAATGAAATAAAATTTTACTTTAATTATAAGCTTAACATATTTTTTGACCCCATTATATTAGAATTAGACTTACCCTTCGCTAAATTTTTGTTGTGTCCTTTCAAATCTGAGATTTCATGTACTAGAAGGCTGGAAAATCAATGAATCTCTTTTGGTATCAGGATAAACACATGATGGCCTTCCCAAGAAGGGTGATACCTTGCTGAAAGAGATGAAAATAAAAATTCCAAGAGTCATTCATGTTCTTAGGGTGTGTTATCCAATCAAATAAATAAACTAATCTTATTTTGTTAAAAAAATCTTTCTTTTATTATTTGTGATGTAAGAAGAAAAAACTGCCAAAAGCCAAATCAATTCTGTAACATACCGTCCCTAAATCTGGTATTTGAATTCTTTGGAATGCACAGCCAACATTTATAGTATCAGGTCAGCCAAAAAATACTTTATGTGTAGAGATAATATTACAGATACTGATTTGAATTAATGGTATCTATTAAAATATCTGTTTGACTTTGTGATGGTTGTCTCTAATCTACAAAAATGTTTTATATTTTCTCTTCTGACTACAATTTTGACATAAGTAAATTATTTTGTAATAATAAATCATGTTGTTATAGCCTTAATGCCCAATACAATATTTAAACTTTACAAAATGCTTTCCGAAAAATAAAGATGATAACATTTAATAGTATCTTAATTGTTTAACTTGGAAAAACAATGGCAACGTAAAAAACACTTTGTAAAATAAGAGATCTGTTTACTTTTCCACTAAAGCTATTACTATCAGAAATACAAAGATAAACTAGCATAAGGTCAAATTACAGAAGAAAAATAAGATGAAATGATAAGTGAAATGGACAGCTCCCCATTATCCTCTTTTAAAGGTTATTTTTATTTTGACATAGTATCTCCTTCCATGTCACACTGATTCAATTGATTTTATGCAATCCAGATATCATTTGAGACTCTTCCTTTTTAATAAATATTTGCCAAAAAAGTTTTCTTTTGAGAATAACATATCTTGACAGTTGTAAGTCAGGTCATTATTTTTTATTAAAACAAAAAAAAACTTTTAGCAATTTTAGTTTAACATTTCTTCACCAATAATCGCTAAACATGTAGTTGGTTTAAACAGATTATTAGCTGCCTTCCTCAAGCAGCTCTTACAATTTCTCTACATGTTGGCAAAGCAGCATGTACCACCAGGGAAAAAACATTATTAAAAAAATTTGTCAGAGGCCAAGTTTTGTGGTTACTTAGGAGAAGTGACACATCCAACAATAGTTCTATTTTAAAGATGGATTTTTCTCTTTGTATTAAAAATATGATAACTTGATCACATGTGCAAGGACACACATAGGCTCAAAATAAAGGGATGGAGGAAGATTTACCAAGGAAATGGAGAGCAAAAAAAAAGCAGGAGTTGCAATCCTAGTGTCTGATAAAGTGGATTTTAAACCAACAAAGATTAAAAGAGACAAAGAAGGTCATTACATAATGGTAAAAGGATCAATGCGACAAGAAGAGCTAACGATCCTAAACATATATGCACCTAATACAGGAGCACCCAGATATATAAAGCAAGTTCTTAATGACCTACAAAGAGACTTAGAATCCCACACATTAATAGTGGGAGACTTTAACAATCCACTGTCAATATTAGACAGATCAACAAGACAGAAAATTAACAAGGATATCCAGAACTGGAAATCAGATCTGGACCAAGCAGACCTAATAGACATCTACAGAACTCTCCACCCAAATCCACAGAATATACATTCTTCTCAGCATCATTTTGCACCTACTGTAAAGTTCACCACATAATTGGAAACAAATCACTCCTCAGCCATGGCAAAAGAACGGAAATCATAACAGCCTCTCAGAACACAGTGCAATCAAAGTAGAACTCAGGATTAAGGAACTAACTCAGAATCGCACAACTTCATAGAAACTGAATAACTGGCTCCTGAATGTTAACTGGATAAACAATGAAATGAAAGCAGAAATAAAGATGTTCTTCAAAACCAACGAGAACTAAGAAACAATATATCAGAATCTCTGGGACACATTTAAAGCAGTGCCTAGAAGGAAACTTATATCTCAATAGACGCAGAGAAGGCCTTCAACAAAATTCAATAGCCCTTTATGCTAAAATCTCTCAATAAACTAGGTATCTATGGAATGTATCTCAAAATAATAAAAGCTATTTACAACATATACAAAGCCAATATCATACTGAATGGGCAAAAATTGGAAGCATTCCCATTGAAATCTGGCACTAGACAAGGATGCCTTCTCTTACCGCTCCTATTCAATATAGTATTGGAAGTTCTAGTCAGAGCAATCAGGCAAGAAAAAGAAATAAAGGGTATTCAATTGGGAAAGGAAGAAGTCAAGTTGCCTCTATTTGTAGACAACATGATTGTATATTTAGAAGACCCCACCGTCTCAGCCCAAAATCTCCTGAAACTGATAAGCAACTTCAGCAAAGTCTCAGGATACAAAATCAATGTGCAGAAATCCGAGCACTCCTATACACCAATAACAGACAAACAGAGAGCCAAACCATGAATGAACTCCCATTCACAGTTGCTACAGAGAATAAAATACCCATGAATACAACTAACAAAGGATGTAAAGGACCTCTTCAAGGAGAACTACAAACCACTGCTCAAGGATCTGAGAGAGGCCACAAACAGATGGAAAAGTATTCCATGCTCATTGTTAGGAAGAATCAATATCATGAAAATGACCATACTGCCCAAAGTCATTTACTGATTCAATACCATCCTCATCAAGCTACCTATGACCCTCTTCACAGAAATGGAAAAAAAAAACACCTTAAACTTCATATGTAACCATAATAGAGCCCACATAGCTCTCTTATGGTTACATATAAAGTTTATCCTAAGCAAAGAGAACAAAACTGGAGGCATCATGCTACCTGACTTCAAACTATACTACAAGACTACAGTAATCAAAACAGCATGGTACTGGTACCAAAATAGAGATATAGACAAATGGAACAGAACAGAGGCCTTGGAGGCAATGGCACACATCTAAACCCATCTGATCTTTGACAAACCTGACAAAAACAAGCAATAGGGAAAGGATTCCCTGTTTAATAAATGGTGTTGGGAAAACTGGCTAGCCATATGCAGAAAGCAGAAACTGGACCCCTTCCTGACACCTTACACTAAAATTAACTCTAGATGGATTAAAGACTTAAACATAAGACCTAACACCATGAAACCCTAGAAGTAAACCTAGGCAAAACCATTCAGACCATTGGTGTAGGCAAGGACTCCATGACTAAAACACCAAAAGCATTGGTAACAAAAGCCAAAATAGACAAATGGGATCTAATTAAACTTCAGAGCTTCTGTACAGCAAAAGAAACAATGATTAGAGTAAACCAGTAACCAACAGAATGGGAAAAATCTGTTGCAATCTACCCATTTGACAAAGGGCTAATGTCCAGAATCTACAAAGAACTAAAACAGATTTACAAGGACAAAACAAACAACCCTATTCAAAAGTGGGCAAAGGATAGGAACAGACAGTTTTCAAAAGAAGATATATATGAGGCCAACAAACCTATGAAAAAATGATCATCA